>RJWJ010000437.1:132126-240203 GCA_004363605.1 Indri indri | reverse complement strand
AAGGACAGATGGAAATAAAAAAAAAAGAAAAAAATTACTAAATTGCTTTTATAATTTAAACAAATAAAATAATATTTAAAAAATTGAAACAAAACAAAACAAAACAAAACACTGAAACCAAAGCCAAATTTGAAAATAAACCCAAAACCTTGCTATTGGTTCCTATTATCTATAAGATTAAATACAAACTCCTAGGTGTATTTTATAACATTCCTCATGCTACATTCTACATTACATTCCCTGCCTATGTTTCCAACATCACGCCGTCCACTCTGCATCAGGTACAACAAGCTTCTCAGTTTGCTCAACCATGCTAAGCCTTTTTCTACTCAGCCTTCTCTCTGCTGAGAATGCCTTTCCTCTTTTTGCTCCTGCTTATCATTGAAGTGTAACACATATATATCATTGCTTCTCTGAAAAGCCTTTCAGGCCCTTCCCAGGCAGGTTTAGTTACTCTATCTTGCATGCTCCCATGACCTTTCTCCTCCAATGACTTTGTTACACATATTATTGTATTGAAAATCTTCAGCTTCTCCATTAGTCTCTTATATAATATTCCTATAACTATAAACTTCTGAGGGGTGGGACCTGTGTTTTAGTCATCATTCTAGCCTCAGCCTTTATAAAATTAATAAAGGGCCACAAGGGGGGAACTGTGGCAGGGGAAAAAAAAAAAAAATATATATATATATATATATATATATATAACCAGCCCTTGTTCCCTAGCCTGCTTTCTTATAATTGCTTACTACTCAGGAATCATATAGATTCTTAAAGATTCTTAAGGATTCTTAGTTTTCTTTATTACTTCCATATACAACATCATCCTTGTGAAACCTAAGGCTAGTTTGTGAGATATTTTCCAAATCCTGCATTCTGGTGGAACAGCTGACCCTCCCAGACCAGTGGCCCATACCAAGGAACTAACTTAACTGGTCTTGTGACTCCTATTGCAGAAACTGAGTCAATACAAGAAGACAATTTCTACACCCTTATGATTCCACCTGGAACCCAGCCAATCAGCAGACCCAATTGCCTAGCTCTTGGCACACCAAAGTATCTTTAAAAACCCTTTCTCCCAAATTCTTGGGAAAATGGATTTGAGAACTTCCTCCCATCCCCTTGCATGACACCTGTGATATTGAACTCTTTCTCTGTTGTAACCCCTGCTATCTCAGTGCATTAGCTTTCTCTTGAGCAGCAGCAGTGATCCTTGTTGGGCTGTAACACCAGCAGATGTACCATTTAGATACTGAGAAAATGTTTTCTGGAAGACTGGAAAGATCAGGAAATTTATCATCTCTGCTAAAAAAAACAAAGGCACTAGTAGTGAATTGCTAGCATTGCTTTGTACCTATATGAAGGAAAATCTAGGTTTGGAATCTCAGATTGTATTTTACAGAGTCCAAGACTGCTGGTATTTGAGAGAATTTAGAAAGAAATCTTGCATGAAGTCATCCACATCTTCTTTGGCTAGAAATTGAACTGCAGGCCAGATCCAGAAAAAAAAAAATTGACACTTTACTGGTTAACTAGAGTAATATTCTTTCTACTTGCTTCTAGATTGCAGTACCTGTTAAGTGATTGAGTCAGTGGCTTAGTAGCATCAAACATTTCCTGTGTAGCCTGGAGGTTGCAGTTCACAATTATCTAGTCTGGACTCCACTGAGAAGAGATAATTAGGAGCTAAATGTTAACTGGATTACAGCAGGGATGGCTCCTACCAGTCATTTAACACCTCGTCAGGGGTTGGACCTGGAACATTGTTTTCTAGTTACTCTTCCTGTGCAGCTGCCTCTTCCTGACCTTTCTTTAACAGTCTATATTTTATCTTTCTGTCCAATTTTGGGATGCCACATCTGTTCACTTACTGGATAGAACTGACATCTGTAGCACACAAGTAGAAATTTGTGGGTAGAAGCATCCTAGAGGCTGAAGTCTCTAAATTTTTCCTAGAAGAGAGAAAATTCACTATCATCATAATAGCAACCATACATTGCTAAATCTCTCTGTGCTAGATAACCCATAAATGGTGTACAAGGATTATTTGGTTTATGATGTGTTATATATTGTTACTGTCCACATTCTACTGATGTAGAAATGAGAGCTGTGGGTTGCTCTTAGATTCCTGTGCAGATTGTGCTTAGGCTGGATGGATTCAGAGCCCGTGTTCTTCACTCACTTTACCCAGGTACTTCCTCATACTCATCTGGCACTGAGGATGAAATGTTGTCATTCTACCATTCCCATTCAGAGCTCCAGGAGTGAGAATAGTATGTCGCCACCTGCAGGAGGATAAGCTTGGAGTGTGTACTGGTTTGGAAAGAAATGTTTCCATGAAGCCAACTGGGAAATTTATCAGGCAAAAGGCCATTACTGGGAATTTCTAAGGATGTAAAACTATTGTGCCCTTTCTGTTCCCTTTGAAAATCTAAAAACACAAGCTGTGCAAAGATCTGTAGATAAACTGGGTTAAGTTCCAGGAAATGTGAGTTGTTTTTTATAGAAGACTGGAAGGCCACAGACAGGGAGGTTTTGAAGTTGTTAATTCAAACATCATATTTATTCATCAGTGTCTCAGATCACTTTAAATGTCATCATCAAAAGGCTATGTGGCTTTATTTCTATCTCATTATACAACAAAATTTTAAGACATTACTCATATAGTGATTACAGATTTCTTTCTAATGGTATTTTCTTTTTTATTTTACTTGTTGCAACAAATGTAACTATTTGCCTAAACTATTGTTTAGTACATAATAAGTTTCCATTCATTTCAGCTTTCAATTGTGGATTTTTGAGGGAGAAAATCTCTACATGACTCAAAGCATTTTTATTCTTTTTCAGTCATAAAAGAATAGAAGTTCTTATGATAATTTTTGGTTTCAAGCTTACATTTTGTTCTGAAATTTGTCCATCAACATTTATTGTATCAATAAAATGGATATTATAATTGCACCTTCCTTTTGAACCAAACCCACTGTGTATATATATGATAGTTGTTTGTTTGGCTCTATATTTTTTTCCTAAATATTGCCCAGAAATTGTACTTTCAAAAATGTAATGCAGCCCCTACTGACTTACTTGCCATTCAAGACAATTTCTCTGATACTATTTGTTATTCTGGGGTTTTCTCTAGGTGGTTGTTTTACACTTCTTCTTCAGCATGTGTATTTTCTTAGTGTTAACTATATATCTGGCTTGATCTTGGTACAAACTCACTTAGCATTTTAATCTGAACCTCACTTAATCCTTGTCACTCAGCTGATATAGACTGCACATTTACAATGCCAGTTTAATCATTCTGGAAACATTTGGTCATGAATAAAAGAACACCACAGCTGTTCCAACTTGCAGGCGGGATGAGACCCTTCTTTCCAGAGCTGTTCGAGGGGCTACTGTAAATTCACATTGACTTTGATTTCTTGCTTGTGAGAGAGACAAATATCGAACAGGTTAGATTTTTATTTTAAGCTGCTACATTTCCCAAGCTTACCAAACATTTTATTAGAATATTGTATATCTACTGAACTTTACCAGTCAACTGCAGAAAAAGGGACAATAATTTTGGGGGTCTTTTAAGGTCCTTTTAACTTTCTTCCTTTTCCTCATTTTTTAAAAAATTAACACCTGCTGAGTTTTTGAGAAACAAAATTGCAGGGATAGAACAACATACAAATTTGCTCAGAACTTTTTTCTTTGATATGAATTTATTTGTTCTTGAGACCATTACAAATGAATCCTACTAGTGCTATATTTTGTGTGGTTCAGTGGTGAATAATTGGACTAAATAAGTTCAACAATAGCCAGTAGGCTTCTTCTAACAGCTCATCGCCCTCTCCAATATCTTTGTGTAGAAGTTGTCTTTCCCATTCTCAAAAACATTATTGCCATGCAATCTGCTTCTTCTTGCCAGCTTCCTGCACAAGACTTGCATTGCACAGGGATGCTCTGGAAATCTGAGTTTATGACCTGTTGTGTCCATTAGGATAGGCTAAGTTATAGGAAAAAATAGCCCTACAATCTCAGAGGCTTGTAATAACCATGGTTTATTCCTTGCTCACAAGAAATTTGTATTGCAAATTGTCTGGGGGCTTTGTCTCTTGGCCACTGAAGCCAGAGAAAGGGAATGTGGCCAGTACAGCAGAGGCTTTTAAACCTTTTGATCGGAGTTGACATAATCACTTCCTGTTCATTTCATAGACTAAAGAAAGCTTTAGTTCAATCTTATCTGTGTCTGGAAGGAGAACTCAAAAATATTTGGTCAACAGCGCTAATGACTTACCATGCCACTGGGGTACATAAGTTCTGTAGAGATTATAGGGTACAGGCTGCTTGGTACAATGTTTCCTCATTCACATTCCAGTTTCAGCTTCATAAATCTATATGGGGGCTAGTTAAATGATTTGTGGGGTCCAGTGTAAAATAAAAATGTGTGGCCCCTTGTTCAAAAATTGTTAAGAATTTCAAGGGAGTGATATCAGAGCATTAAACTAAGCACAGGGCCCTTCTAAGTGTGGGACTCTGTGCAACTGTACAGGTCACAGGACCACAAAGCTGGCCCTGCATACATCCCAGGGAGGGAGACAGAAGACCGGTCCTCTAGGAGAAGCATCTGAGGATGCTGAATTAAATGTGTGTGCTTTCCCAGAGAGGACACGTAGAGCAGAGCAAAGCAAAGCAGATTGTCTGCCTATCTCACAGGAGGTGCTGTCAGGATGAGTAAGACAATGTGAGGGTGAGAATTTTTCCTTTGCAAATCCTTACAGGGAGGTGACCTCTAAATTTAAGGCATAATCATCCTCCCAACAGTGATATAATGACATTAATTATACTCCTCTAACTGAGCTGCCTCACTCCTATAGTTTTCTTAGGGGTTGAAGGTTGGGGATACTGTCCATGCTCCGTCTTTCTCTAGGGGAGGAAATATGGTAGCCTGCCCATGAGCATGAAGAATGAATTCCATTTGTCTGTATCTATTTTGGCAAAGTTAAGTCAGAAGAAAAGGTTTATTCAGGAGGTGGGCAAAAGGACTGTTAACTAGAACATCTTATCAAGATGAACCCCAGTCCATTGTGTCTTTTTTAAAAAAAATACAAAGAACCTTCAAGATTCTCCCTGGCTTGTGTAGATTCTTTAGGATTCGGAAATATTATTTTGATTGTTTTAAAATGTAAGAAGGCAAATTGGCCATTTAGTCTCTTGGATTCAACTCTTTAAAGGAGTTGAATTAAAGAAAGGTCATGATGGACAACAAATTTTATAGTCCTACTGTCTGATAGGACTGTAGTAACACCTCCCTTTCTTATAGTCCTTGCCTTTTAGGGTCTTAGAATAACATAAAGATGGACACAGGCCAGTTTGGCTAGAAATGACTTGGATATTTTTATTGTTTTCAGGCAGGATATAGAGCCACGCAGAGAAACAGGCAATGTAAACTCCAATGTTATAAGTGAGTTGACAGATTCGAAAAACATCACTAAATCATTTGCATTGGTGGTATTTTGGATCTCACAAGTGAGTCATCCATATCCTTCACTGAGTGAGTCAGCTGTGTCCCTGACTAGCACAGAGCAGCTATATTTTGGTTAAGCATGGAGACCTTATGACACCTATCCTAGCAGATTGCAAACTTGCCATTTATACCACTTACAGTGACAATTCATTGAATTTCAAGTGAATGGTTTATCCAGTTAGGCTTCTTGTAACTGGCCGTGAAAGTCGCAGAGAAGTTGAAGGAGAAATCTTCTTTCTTGGAAGTGGGTAATTATGAAGCAGCATTGACTAATTCATGAAAACAAAGAAATATACCTTGTCGGCTTAATTGTTCATGGATGGAAATTAATGCAAGAGAGAAAAGGCTGGGCAGTGGGCTAATTCCAAGGTGTTAACCCTGTCTTAAGTTTACATTCCCTTCTTGAGCATGGACATCGCAGAGCAGCTGAGTGTGAGAGTGGGGTTTGAAGGTCGTGGGGATGCTGATGGAACGGAAGGGGTAAAGTCATGTGTGTGGGATTTTAATCTTAGCTGTGAATTAATCAAAATATAGGTAAATATTAATAAAAATATTAAGATAAAGTATTGAAATCCCACATTGGCCAGTTTAACACCTTTCTATTTTATTGTCACAACCAGAAGATCTGGTTTTTGATTATAGGACAGGGGAAAGGGTGAGTTGCTCAATTGAAAGTGATCACAGGAATTGGCAAAAAACCTGGGTATCTCTACAGTTTGCTGATGACACTTGTGTTCATCTTAATTTTTCACTCTAGAAGAGAAGACTATTAGCCGGAAAGATTAGAGAAAGATCAAGTATGGATTGAGCCATTGAACAGTTGAAAATTTTGATGGGTCATTGGTTTTGTTTTTTATTCATTTTTCTTTAATTGCATATGTCTGAGAAAATGATGATGAATTTGCTTTGACTATTTGGGAATATTTCTTTATTGGTAGTTTAAAAGAATTAGTCAGTTATTAAGGCACCTAATACAAGGGATAAGTGGTATAACACATATTTTTCCACTCTATGCAAGTAGAAACATTATTGGAGGAGGTATTATTGAGTAGGTGTTGGAAACATGAGCTTTGTAATCAAACTGGTTGAAGTGTAGTTGGAATTCATCTGCCGATCTGTGGCCTTGGAAGTGTTGCTGAGTCCCTTTGAGTTTCAGTTTCTTAATCTGTAAAATGGGGATTATATATTAAGGATTTATGAAAGGATTAACATAGACAACATATGAAAGCCCCCGTCTGATGTGTGTTTATAATATAGGTTCACTTGCTTTTACTTTCTGGGTATGATGACAACCATGATAATAGTGAGAACTTTTGTCTCTATTCATCAGTGACACCATATAAGGCAAGTTTTCCTCTTTTCTCTCTCTGAGTAGAAGTGTTTGGTAAAGATAGGCTCTAGCTTCTGTCACGTTCTTTATGACTTTTTAAAAAGAATCTAGATCCCCCCACACCGTGACGCTCGAGGCTTACCTGCTCTGATAGTGAGGAATCCACAATGAATGATGAACTACCTGCTTATGCTGGGATCTTTACTTTCTAAAAGGCACCATTGTTTAGAATCTAGAAATGAGAACTACTAGTACAGTGGTTTTCAAATTTACAATAATCATCATGACTAATATTTACTGATCTCTCAGTATGTGTCAGACACTATGGTAAGCCTTGAACAACCCTTTTCTCAGTTGAAAACTTGCTCACAACTTGAATACAAGAAACAGACAGAAGCAGAACTACTCCAGTTGGAACAAGCGGGTGTGTTTGGCAGGGGCGGGGAGGGCCCTTTTTGCCCAGCCTCTCTGTCCTTCCCTGTGACATCCTCAGGGCTCCTCCATGGAACGTTTGGACTTGTTAGAGACCTGACAGGTGTCATGGTCGTCAATTAGGACAGTGAGTCAAACTGAAAGTAACAATCAAGTCTTTATTCACATACTTCAATAGCACAAGCATGAGGCCAGAAAGAGAAAGGGGGTGCCACCTCCCTTGATGTCCCATTCTTCCCTTTCTGTCCTGGAGTGGCACTGGGCAAGGGACAGATGGTTAGCACAGATGGAGGAGGGGGTTTGTCTCACTGTTGAAAGAGCCCCAAACAAAAGCCTCCTGCCCTCTTGTGGACCTGGGGGCTCTGGGGAGGGAGAGATGCCTACACAGTGTCTCAGCCAAGGCCCCTCCCTCCCATCCTGCTCCCCACACCCTGCATGCACACCCATAAGGGGGCTTCTGAATGGAAGTGCCTCAGCTAGGAATGCAAACATGTGTATGAGCAGGGCCAGCGGGGTGGGGTGGGTGGAGTCCTGGACTGCAACTCCCTCCAGGGACTGCAACGTGTTGGCTGTGCATCAAGTCTGTTGCTGGGACAGCAGCTTTCTGAACATGAGGCCTGCCAGGCAAAGTCTTTGTGATTGCCTGTGCTTGGGCCCGAAAGATCGCACATAGTATTCTGGCCTTGAGTATGGCTCCTCGCCACCCTTTGAGCACAGTTTGAAAACTATTGTAGTACTTGACAGAATGTAGGATTGCTTTATGAAGGAAAGATGTAGTCATTTAGCTGTTTAGCAGAATAGAGTTTTATATATTCTGTGATAAATAAATAGTTTATATTTATACTTAATTGGCTTAGTAAACTCACTTTAATAGATCAGTTTGTTATGCTTTTTAAAGCGTGCTACTTATCATGCTGATGGAAACCAAGTTGGATTTTTAGTTCCTACATTTTTGCCATTCAATGTACATGTCTAAACTTTTGTGGCTCTTCCATGAGGTGAACTAAATAAGAGCTATCAATGCTAGCATAAAATGTTACAGCTGAAATATGCAAAGTCTTTTGTAAATGAGGTGTCAGGTATTGTTTACAGTCAATTTCATGGTTGCTCAGTGATTAGGAGCAGAGGAACAAGTCTTGCCAAATATAGATGCTGTGCCTCTCAAATCAGATTTGAAATAATGACATAATTATTCTGCATTTACATGGTCTTTTTATATGAATAAAATGCATCCCAATCATTTTTATTAGTGATAATCATGAACCTTTTGGGATTTCAATAAATTTGTGTTGATTGATGAGTGATTTGCTCTTTCTATATTAAAAAAACCCCAGATACAACCTTAGGGTATCATATTCCATTTTCCAATTTTTAGATGCAATCTTAGATTTAACTTGAAGAGCTTGGCTTTAGAATTTACTTGCATATTACCATCACTGGACTGAAATAAAGCTTTGCTGATTTGTTTGCATTTTATTCAGAAATAAAATGGGCATTTTGGTTAAAACTGGCTTTTGTGAATTTTTTTCAGGTCAATTAAAGTCAAAATTGCATACACAAATAGCTCAGACAAAGTTTTTAGATTTCATGTAAACAAGTTTAAGTAGTTGTGGATATAATTTTTTTTTGATAGTGTCCCTTTACTTTCGTGGTTTTTGGTGGGGATATTGTGAATGACAATACATATTAATAGTACCTTCCAAAGCTCTCTTTCTAAAAAGGAGGACCCATATTAGAATTGAGGGCTCCTGTGGAATACTTGGAAGCCACTGACAAAGATTTGATTTCTCCTAGATAATTGTATCATGGGGTAGAGCCATGGGCATGACGGGTCATGTCTAGAAAATGGTAATTGATGAAGCACTTCCAGCTTGGGAGGAGATAATAATGACTCTGCCACTCCAGAAGCTGTTAACAATATTAGAAAAAACAGTAGTTTGATATTGCAGTACTCAAATATCTAGTTGTTTGATTTCCATGTTGCTTTTCTCTTTTATAAGCACAGCCAAAGAGGAGGGTTCAGAGTTCTCCCCAGGGTCCTGTCTTGTTTATCTAGTTGGTTAGAGAACATGAGAAAGGGAAGAGAAAGTACACTGCAAGTTGGCTGAGGACACCACTCTCTGGAGGGTAGGATTGGCATTTAATTAGAGGTGAGAAACAAACAGAAGTAAGTTCAATTCCTGCCAAGTTTATCTTATTCATGTGAAGAGGATCAGCAAGATTTATGAAATGAAGTTCAAAAACATTTAGGAAAGATGGGTAAATTGAACAGTTCACCATTTTAGAAAAGCAAGCGTGAGTTTGTGTCAGTGGATACTTCAGCAGAAAAATAGAATATAGGTTGTCATTTTCTAGTTCTGCTTATAATTGGTCAAGCCCAGACTCAGGGCTGGCTTATATACTAGACTCTGCAACTGTGAAAGTCATAAGAATTTGGTGTGTTCACTGAAGCTCAAGAGAGCTTTAATGTTAGACGATAACACTATCGGTAAGGGTAAAAGAAGCTATATATTTTGGGGGGAAGTCTGGAAAAGAGGAGGTTAAGCAATAAATTTTAAAAAATCTTCAAATATCGTTGGATAGAAATTTGTCTTATTCCCCTCCTACTAACGGCAGTAGAATTACAGAATCATATTTGAATGGACCCTTGGGCATTTTATCCAATCTGCTACTTTATGTAGAAATCTCCCCCCAGATATCCCCCAAGAGGTTATCACTCCAGTTTAGGAATCCCTCGGGTGCCAAACAATCTAACACCACTGAGGCAGTTTAATCAAAATTTGAGGTTTTTAATTTGTGGAACTCAAATCTGCCTCTTTGTAACTTATCCTTAAATCCAGGTCCTGACTGTTTGAGCCAGAGGGATTAAGACTATCTCTTCCATCTTCCACAAGACAGGCTTCTGCATACTTCGAGGGCAACTGCCATTTCTTGCAAGGTTTTTTCAGAACAAGCACTAAACACCTCTACTTAGTTTCTTCAACTCTTTGTCATATGTATGATTCCTCTCTTCTCTTGCTTTTTTTTTTCTTTAAATAAATTTCAATATGTCAATGTCTTGTAAAGTTGTAGCACTGAGAACTGGGCGTAATATTGTTGTTTGAACACTGTAAAAGAAAACAGGACACTGGCTTCCTTATTCTGTACTCTAATCTTCTCTTAAGAAAGTCTTAGGTGACATTACATTTGTTACAGCTACGTCACTCTGAATTTCAGTCACTTGAAGATCTGGGTTATTTAAGTGCCCACCGCCATTCCATCACAGCTCCTGATTTTATTTTTAGAACTGTAGAATATTATATTAGTTTCCTATAGCTGCTGTTACAAATTAACACAAACTTGGTGGCTGAAAAGAACAGAAATTTATTCGATGACAGTTCTGGAGACCAGAAATCTCAGAGAGGCACTCTATCTGGAAGCTCTAGGAAAATATCTGTTCCTTGTCTCTTCCAGCTGCTGGTGGCTGTTGGCATTTTTTGGCTTGTGGCTACATCTCTCTCTGCTTCATCTTTACATAGCCTTCTCTTCTCTGTGTGTGGGTCTGTCCCCAAACTCCCTCTGCCTCCCTCTTGTAAGGGTAAGTGTAATTGCATTTAGGGGTCACCTGGATAATCTGGGGTAAGTTCCTCATCTCAAGATCCTGGGGAAAATGTCTTCTCTGTCTGAGCAGACTGTGAAACTAGAAGTTGTCTGCTTTCAGATATGAAGATGCGACAGGCATAGGATAACAGTTACAGATATTTCCATTCCAAAAGAGAGAAAATGGAAGGAGTGAAGGGATCATCCATCTCAAGGTAATTCAAAATAAGTAAGGCATGAGAATAAGCCTCTGTGATGTAAGGCTTTGCTCTCCAGGACCACGGTGCCATCCTCTGCCTCTGTCTGACCCCGCAGTGATAGCTCTGTCCTTGGGGCAATTCTTTCTTTTTACCGAATGACAATGTACACTTATAGTTGAGTAGACTGATCAGCCCCTTTCCTGCCTTTAGAATTTTGGGCATCTGACAACCTTCTTTCATTTCATCTTTTTTCTGTTTCCTTCAGTTTCTACTGGCTATCCTTCTGCTGGTATAACATTTTCAAACAGCTCTCCTGTGTATGTCGTGAGGATTCTTACCGTTAGACAAGAGGTTCCCCCACAGATCTTTCCTGAATAATTCTCTGTTCTTGCCTTCTGCTGAGATGGCTGAGTAGCTCCACAAAGCGTATGCTGAATCTCTTCAGCACTACCCACAGGTTGTCTATTCACACTCTTGGCCTTATCTCCAGAGTATGCTTCCCTAACAGTGAATCTCCTAACGTTTGCATCCTTTGCAATCTGGGATAGACTAAGGACATCTTAAATCATCAAGTCCTGACTCCTTTTTGCTTAGCAGGTCCACAATTTATCTCTTTCTTCCTGAATTTTACTATAAGCAGCAAGAAAAAAATCAGTCCACGCCTTTAACACTTTGTTTAGAATTCTCCTCTGCTAAATAGACAAGTTCATTGCTTATAAGTTCTGCTTTCCACACAACTGGAGTACACAATACAAATTTATGCCCTTATATGACAAGGATCACCCTTCTTCCAAATGATAACATGTTCCTCATTCGTTATTAGCCCTCATCAGAATCACCTTGAACATTCACATTTCTACAAACCTTGTGTTCCTGATACAGTCTATGAAAGCTTTCTCTACTGTGTTTCTTAATTCTTTCTGATAATCCAGGATAACTTATCTTTTTGAGAACTCTGATATAATCACATTGATTGCCATATAAGATAATATTTGCTTGTTCTGGAATTAGAAAGTAAATATATCTTTGAAGGCCTGTTTTATTCAGCCTACCACATGCCTGAGAATTCTTCTAGTTTCTATGCAGTATTCAATTACAAAGCTGCTTCCTTGTTTTTAGGTATTTGTTATAGCAACATCCCACTTCTGGCACCAAAACCTGTATTAGTTTTCTATGGCTGCTACAACAAATTACCACAGACTTGGGGGCTTAAACAGTAGAAACTTGTTTAATTCTATGAATTTTTAATATAAATTTTAATTTCTATTGTTTAATTCTATTAAACATATTTGTTCACAGTTCTGGAGGTCAGAAGTCTGAAATTAGTATTACTGAGCTGAAATCAGAGCATTGATGTAGCTGTGCTTCCTCCAGAGGTTCTAGAGGGGAATCTATTCCTTTCTTCTTTTAGTTTCTGGTGGCTGTTAGAATTCCTTGAGTTGTGACAACGAATAATTCCAATCCCTGCCTCTATTTTCACATTGCCTTCTCTTCTCTCTGTGTATAATTACTCCCTTTCTCTCTCTTATTAGGATACTTGTGATGGCATTTAGCACCCATATAATCTAGAATGATCTCCACACCAATATTTTAACTATCACATCTGCAAAGACTCTTTTTCCAAATAAGGTTCCAGGGATTAGGATGTGAATATCTTTTGGGGAGCCATTTTCAACCTTCTGTAAATACCTCATGTTCAACCTCCTTCTTATACAAAGAAACAGAAGCTCAAAGAAGGTAAGTCAGTCTCAGGAAATGAGTGTGTATTCTTAGAATGAAGAGTTGGAGCACGAAGATTCTTTCTAGCATATACTGTAGTGGAAGGAAGTGATCAGAAGTGAGGCTCTCTAATTCCTTGCCCATTGTTATACAATTGATAGTCGGAAGGAAGTAAGTATAAAATGTTATAATGATCTTTATTAAGTTATGCTATATTTGACCTTTTATTATAATCTATTCACTTATACTCCTATAATAGGGTTTCTCAACAATGGCACTATTAACATTTGGATTCGGCAACTCTTTCTTGGTCATTGAGGGCATGGTAGGGGCTGTCTTCTGCATTGTACGATATTTATCAGGATCTCTGGCCTTTATCCAATAGTTTTCAGAGCACTGCTTTTCTCTTCTCCTTCCCTAAACTCCTCTCCCAGTCATGACAGCAAAAATGTCTCCAGACATTACCAAAAAGGAAAGAACAATGTACTGCAGCTCACCATTCCCTCCTTCCTCTTGAACCATAAATCTTTTTGCAGTCAGCTGTCAATCCACCTAACAGTGTCATCCATATAGCTTACATTTTTCATAATGGTATTTTGAGACTGTCAAATGTCTTGCTGAAGTCTAAATCCAAAGTCTACCATATTTTAATTTTTTTTAAAGAAAATGGATAGAATGAATTGGACTAAACTTTGGCCTAGTAATTATGGTTTCTTTTTGAAGAGCTCACAAATCATCCTATTACACATCTGTTCTAGAGAGCTTTGGTGATTAACTTTGAACTCATGAGTGTATGCTTGTGGGATCAGCCTTTTTCTCTCCAAAATATTTGTCCATTCTCACTATGTTAGCACTTAATCCTCTTATGCATGATTTCTAAAAGATAAGAAACAATAGATACAAGGTTATACCTGCAATTTCTCTTAGCACCTGAGGATATTTATATAGGACATCTATATAGGAGACTTATGCCTTAGCATCAGCAAAAAGCTTTCTTAGAATGTCCTAACTGATTGAAATCTTGCTTTGGGATGCCAAAATTACGTATCCATCTGGCAATTTGACATCTCCACTTGGATGTCTCAAACATAATTCAAGCTGTTCTTGAACTCATGGTTTCCAACCCCAACCACGGTTGGCTTTGCTGTTTCTTAGCTTGGTGAAGGGCACCACCATCTGGTCAGTTCTGCAAACTGGAACACTAGAAAATAGTCACAGGGACACCTTCTTTTTCCATATCCAGTCCATCAAAATGTTTAATAAATCATGCCACCTAAAAATACTTTCCTATTTTCCCCTTTTTGTTAGGTCCACTTCTCCCACACCAGTTCAAAGTACAAAATGTCTCACCTGGACTAATGCAAACCTTCCTACTTGTGTACCCCAAGTCTACTCCTGGTAGGCATTCTGGTCTTTTTGAGATACAAATCTGATTATGTCATTCTATCAATGAATCCCATTTGTTCCTGGAAAATGTTAAAGTCAGGACCATGGCTTAGAAAGCCCTGTCTAGACTAGCCCTGCCTACCTCTGCAGCTACGTCTCACTCTGCCTTCATCTCTCTGCCCAGTCACATTGGCCTCCTTTTGGAATTTGAACGCACCTTGCCCTCACTGTCCTGAGGCTTCTGCACACACAGTTCTGCCTTCCAGGCAGGCTCTTCTCTGCCATGCTGGGATCCTAATGTAACCGCCACTCATTTCGAGGTCTCAGCTCAATCGTCTCTCCCCAAGGGGCCTTTCCCAACCACTTTCTCACACATTCCTTTGCTCCTCTAAATCAAATCTCCCTAATATATGCTGTCATAGCACCACAGACTTCTTCACAACACTTTGGAAATGTAATTTTACATTTTTTGGGTGTTACAATTGAATTAATATGTCTCCTACATTAAAAAAGTGAACTTCTTGAGGAAACAGACACCACTTGGTTTTGTTCACCTTTCGATCCTTGTCACATTTTTATCTTCCATACTATATTTATATGTTACATTCCTAACCCCTGAAAAACCCTCACATGTTATATGAGGCTAATATTTTTTGGGTGAATGGGTAGAGGAATGGATGCGTATTAGGCCCTGTTCCCTTGCAACATGTTTGTCTATCCTTTTAAGACTAAAGGTGCAGTTCTTCAACAGAGAATATGAAAATGAAGCCCGAGCTGATTTTGCTTCCTCTGGTACAATTAATATAAAACCATCATTCTTTTTTCTCATAATTCAAAAAGCCATTTTTTACTCATTATTTATAATAAAAATTATTTGTTATTGCTGATTTTTTTTATAAGCTCCAGTTGGTTCTAGGTTTTAGTCTTTCTGACATTATTCAAAGTATAGGTTTATGCAATTCCTTTGGCATTTAATATTGATGAAGTCTTTCTCACTACATCTTCTGCGTGCAGTCTTATAAACTACCCCTTCAGAGATCTATGTAACCATCCCAACCAAGTATGGGTCTTTACTTGCTTTCAATCACATTGAACAACTTTTCTTTCAGAGAACCTCTCTGGTGTCTCTTGCCAACTTTTCTAAAATCTCAAGTGTACTTCTAATGTGGCTCAGAATTTCCCTCTCTGGAAGGGTACCTCCTATCCACTGTTGATGGGAATGTAATTAGTACAGCCATTAGGGGAAACAGTATGGAGGTTCCTCAAAAAACCAAAATATAAAACTACCGTATAATCCAGCAATCCCACTGTTGGGTATATATCCGAAGGAATCAGTACAGTGAAGGGATACCTGCACCCCTGTTTATTGCAGCACTATTCACAATAGTCAAGATATAGAAGCAAACTGTGCCCATCCACAGATGAATGGATAAAGCAAATGTGGTATATATACACAATGGAATGCTATTCAGCCATAAAAATAATGAAATCTTGTCATTCACAGCAACATGAATGAACCCAGAGGACATTGTGTTAAGTGAAATAAGCCAAACACAGAAAGACAAATATCACATGTTCTTACTCATACATGGAAGCTATACAAGTTGATCTCATAGTGGTAAAAAGTGTAACAGAGGATACTAGAGGCTTGGAAATATAGGTAGGAGGGTATGGATAGGGAGAGATTTGTTAAAGGATACAAAATTACAGCTAGATAGAAGGAATAAGTTCTAGTGTTCTACACCACTGTAGGATGGCTATAGTTAATAACAATATATTATATTGTTTTAAATAGCTAGAAGGAGGGCATTGAATTTTCTCAACACAAAGAAATGATAAATGTTTGAGGTAACCGATATGCTGATTTGATCATTACACAATGTATGCATGTATTGAAATGTCACGCTGTATCCCATAAACATGTACAATTCTTCTGTGTCAATTAAAAATAATAAGAAATAAAAAAGAATTCTACTCTCTGGACACCAAGGACTCTAATATAGATATAAGTGGTTTCTCCCAAAATTAGAATCCTTTCATTTCACCAACCAGTTAGTCAGACATAGCTGACCTGCTCTCAGTTCCTCCGTCTAGCTATGTGGCCTCAGGAAAGTCCTGTTACATTTCAAGGTTCAAGTTCCTTTTCTGTTGGAGGAGGAGGTTGGATTAGATAAGATCCCATCATAGTGAAAACATTGAAAGCAAAGAAGATAGATCATAGAGGAAGAATCAGTTTTCTTTTTCTTTTATTTCTATTGAGTTTGGAATATGATGTAAAAAGTGTTATAAAATAAGGAATTTAAAATGAACAATAAGGAAAGACTTCTAAAATTTCTAGAAGAATAATTCACAGGAGAAATAGGAAGATATTTTCTTTTTTTCAAAAATGGTTTAACTGTTCTGCTTAAAGGTGGTGTGAGTATTATTCTTGAGGGTAGCAGTGACAATTACAACATGGGTACTGTTGGGGGTAGTGGAAAAAGCTGACTCTTCCCTAAGCACCTAAGTGTTTAGTGTCTCTTCACAGTGACAGTGGCCCAAAACAGAGAATGAAAAAGTGATTCTATCCCTTCCGATATGCTCTCTGTTCTACACCTCTGCCCCAGCACACTCTGCTGTCTCTTCTTAGCTTCTGCTCAAACTGGGTTCTGTCTGGGCTCCACCTTACAGAGCACATCTTCATAGTTGTGCCCTGGTGGACGGAGATCGAGAGTGTGGTTATGATGTTGAAAGTTCTTGATGTTCCATCCTGCTAAAGACAGCTTGACCAGCCCCCATCCTCCCCTTCAAGATGTTCTGGAAGGAGGTAAACAATTTTATCCAGGGAACTGCGAAGCTCTAGATACACGCTTTTAAGCAGGGTTGTTTAGAGGGCATGGCATACCGGTCATTGGAAATGCTCATAGAGCCCTGCATTCCACTGCCTGCCTACTGAGTCACAGAAATTTGGCTTAGCTCATCTTTCTAGAAGAAACTGGAAAGTTTTGCTTCCTTATGTTAGTGTGCAAATGGAACTATATCTCCTTTATGCCTAAACAAATCCCACCATTCTTTATGAACTCACTTAGGAAAGTTCTGTCTTTGATTATAGTTCCAAACTATACTTAGCTCTACTTCTATGAATTCCTATGGTAGATATTGTCTAGGTCATCAAGTGACAATGCTTTTTTTTTTTTTAAATAAACTTTCTATTTTTGAGATAACTGTAGATTTCTGTTCAGTTGTAATAAATAACACAGAAAGAGTCCCCCTTGTACCCTTCATTGAGTTTTCCCTAATGTTAACATCTTAAATGACTCTACTACAATAGCATAACCAGGGAATTGACATTGATGCAATCCATCCTTCTTATTTAAGTATCGTCACTTTTACATGTATTCATGTGTGTGCATGTGTGTATTTAATTCTTTGTGATTTTATCACATTTTTAGATTGATATTATCACCACTGCAGTCAGGGTACAGAACAATTCTGTTACCTGGGATCTCTCCTTTTGCCTTCTTATAACCACACCTATTCCCCCAACCTTGTTCTGAACCTCTGAAAACCTCTAATTTGTTCTTTTTCTCTATAATTTTGTCATTTCAAGAATGAGACATAAATGGAATCATACTGTGGGTAGCCTTTTGGACTTGGCTGTTTTCACATAGCATAATTCCCTGGAGATTTATTCAAATATTGAATGAGTATCAGTAATTTATTCTTAATTATTGCAGAGTAGTATCCCATGATAGGGATATATTATAGTTTTTGACTGTAGTCAAAACTACAGTCCAGTTTTTTACTATAATAGATTAAGTTGTTGTCAACATTCATGTGCAGGTCTTTGTGTAAATGTAAGTTTTTATTTCTCTGGAATAGATGTTCAAGGGCTCAATTTCTGGGTCATATGGTAATCACATGTGTGGTTTCAGAAAAAACTGCCAAATTGTGTTACAGAATGGCTGTATCAGTTTATATTTCCACCAGCAACATATGAAAAATCAATTTTTATTGCATTCTTGCCAGAAACTGATGGTGTCACAATTTTTTATTTCAGCTGTTCTGATATGTATGTAGTGACATCTCATTGCGAACTTAATTTTCATTTCTTTAATGGCTAATGATGTTGAATATTATTTCATGTGCTTATTTGCCAACCGTATCTAATTTTTGATAAAATGTTCCTTCATATCTTCTTTCATTTTCTAATTGGATTGTTTTTGTTTTTGTTGTTGCTGAGTTTTGAGAGTCCGTTACATATATAATATATATAAAATATATGTATTTCTAAATACTAGTCCCTTGTTAGATATATGGTTTAACTATATTTTCTCCATATGTGTTGCTTCTTTTCTCATCCTTTTAACAGGATCTATCAAAGGGCAAATATTTTAAAATTTTGGTGAAGTTATATTACTTAATTTTTCCTTTTATGAGTTTTGCTTGTGGTGTCAAGTCTAAGAACTCTTTGCCAAACCCTAGGTGCTAAAGATTTTCTCAGATTTTTTTCCTAAACTTTTATCGTTTTTTGTTTCACATTTAAATCTGTGATTGATTTTGAGTGAATATTAGTATAAAGTTTGAGGTTTAGGTTGAGATTCATTTTTTGCCTATAGATATCTGATTACACCAGCACCATTTGTTGAAAACACTATCTTTTCACATTGAATTGCTTTTGTCAAAAATCAGCTAGGCATATATGTGTGGGTTTATTTCTGGGTTCTCTAGTCCATTGACGCACATTTTTATCCCTTGGCCAATATTACACTGTCTTGATTATTGTACTATATAGTAAGCTTTGACATCAGGTAAAGTGATTCCTCCCACTTTACTCTTCTTTGTAAAGACTGTTTTAGCTGTTCTAGGACCTGTGTCTTTCTGTATAAATTTCAAAATAAGCTTGTCTATATCTATAAAACATCTTACTTGGATTTGGATTTAAATTGCATTAAAACTGTAGATCAACTTATGAAGAATTAACACCATTACTGTGTGGCATCTTCCAATCCATGAACAGTATTTCTTTTTATTTGTGTAGGTGTTCCTTGATTTCTTTCATCAGCATTTTGTATTTTTCTTCATATAGATCCTGTACTTGTTTTGTCAGGTTTATACCTAAGTGTTTCATCTTCTTTGAACATATTTTAAATGAAATTTTTATTTCTATATGGTCATAATAAGTATAGAAATGTCATTGATTTTTGTGTGGTAATATTATCTTGCTAAATTCACTTATTAGTTCTAGGGCTTTTTATTTTGTAGATTTCTTGTAATTTTCTGTGTATGCAATCATGACAGTGCCTTTTTTTGAATATATGTGTTTATTTCATCAATTGGATTTGAGGTCTTTGAGGCCTTTGGGCATTGCATGTTTTTATATTAATATTGTACAAATAGTAAGGGTTTAATATACATTTACAAATGAGAGATCCACTGCAATTAATACTGTTATCTGTAAATTTCAGTGATGTTTAGTAATACCTTATTTTGTTTTTCTATTTTTTCTTTCTTTCTTTTTCCCGAAAGAGCTAATTCGTGATGCATTTATCTACATGCCCAAACTTCTGTTTTTCCTCGGAGTGCAGTGCACTTAATCTATTTAGAACAATTCTCATTTATTTACAACTTTGAGAAAACACTGTCTTAGTACAAATTGAAATTGGAATTTAATTAATGTCATTACACAGTACTTGGATACTAACCTCTTTTAACTACCAGAGAAATGCCTACATATCTGATTTCATTTAGAATCTGTGGCAGGTACACAAAGTGCTAGAAACAGTTTTTTCCTGACACTAGCAATAATTAAAGTTCTAAAAGCTGTGCATTGGCTCTTTTTCACAGTCGACTTGGCATCAAATGTCTTCTTTCTATCCTTGTGGTTAGGTTGAGGATTTTCATAGGTATTTTTTATTACTCGTGCCCTGTGTTTTTGTACACATATCATACTTTTCAAGTGTGGGTCATCATTCTGTGTAAGAAAACACCCTCTTCTTCCAATTTTTACAAAAGATAATTGATAACTTGGCAGAATGTACAAATGAAAAAGAGAACAGATGTAAATGAAGAAACAATGATTTAAAGTTAATAAACAAAGGAAGAAGTAAAAGCCTCTTCAGAATACCTGGAATACCAGCTTAGAAATAATTAATAAAACCTAATAATATTTATCTCCAACTTTATTAAAGCTTAGTATGCTGCAAACATGTGTGATCAAAAGTTAATATATAACTTTGTCAAGAGAAAGACTGATGGCACAAGATGATAAAATCTGAAATGTTCTTGTGGTTTGCTAAAACTCTATTAATGCAATGATATATGTGAAGAAATAGGGAAATTAAGAAGTCATAATTCAGAGATGACGCTTCCTGAAAATAAGCACCTCTCCCTCCAAACAAAGCCAAGCAACACTGACAATGATTTAAATATAAGACCTTCAAGATGAAGTATAGGTCAATTCCATTTGAAAAATGTATATTGAGTCTTTAGTATATGCCAGGATCTATAGTACGTATTGGGTATATAAGAGGCATAAGATGCAAGTATTCCTCTAACTGTATTAAAGCAAATGGGTTTTCCTGGAAAAATATCTTGAAGACACGGTACTCAAGTTATAAGCATTTGGAATCTAAAATTTTGAGAATTATCAATCTGAAAACAAAACAAAAAGGATAAACAAAATCAGATATTCCTGAGATGAACTGACATGGGAAGTTAAAGAATAATGTTCACTATAGACTTTATCATTCTGAGTGTGAATCAGATTCATTCATATACTTTTGTCATAAGCACCTGAACCAATCAGCATAATATTAACTTGATAATGCAAGTAGCAATTTTATGTGTTAATTTCTGGATCTACTAAACCAAACAATTTTTTCAAACTTGCAAAAGGCATAATAATTGATATTATAGACAGATTTGAATCAGGTAGATCTTGACATAAGATTGTTAAAGTCAGCTGGGCATGGTGGCTTGTATCTGTAATTGTCTGCAATCTCAGCTACTTGGGATGCTAACACAGGAGGATCTCCTGAGATCAGGAGTTTGAGACATTGTTATAGTCTCTAACTTTATGATTAATGATTTGATAGATAAGACAACCAGAGCAAAAAATATCCCATTCCCACAGTTTTCCAACTGGAGCCAAGTGAAAATGCTCAGGTGAAACAGATTTATTCATTAAATCAACAAGATACTGTGTGCAGTTGTGTACCTACTTTGTATGGAGAAACAAAAGCAAATGTCATAACAGTTGTCTTCAAGAAGTTTAAAATCCAGTAGGGCAGATAGATTAATGTGGATACAAGTAACCCCAATAGTATGACGTAAGTATAAATAAGGGTGTAAGAGAGAGTTTTGAGAATCCAAAGAATAGAGAAGACAGAGAGGTCTAGGAGACTATAATTCAGCATGGTCCCAAAGGTAATATGCTGCAAATGAAGCTGACCCAGGTCAAGGAAACAGCCCATGCAAAAAACCTGGGGACTTGAGCCACATAGCACATTGGGAAATTGCAGATAGAGTATAGAATACATCAGCAAGTGGTGGTGATAATGAGGCTGGACAGGTAGGCAGGGGCCACATGCTGAAAGGCTTTTTGTGCCACCTGAAAGAATTTGGACTTTATCTTTATGGGGAGCTACTGAAAATAAAAGAAAAATAGATCATTAGAGAAAAATGATGATTGATCTATTTGCATTTTAAAACACAACATTTACGAACATAGTATCTATTCAGTCTACAGTGTTATTATATAAAATACTTCAACTGTCCTATATCTCTAAGAGAAATTATTTGTACTGGCTTTAGTCAGAGAATAAAGTACTTGCCCACTCACTAGCTGTTTTGTCTGTTTATTTTCTTAGCTAGTCATGTTTGGATCATTTTGCTGCAGTCGAACTATCCCTGTTTGCTGATGATATGATCTTATCTATCTAGAAAACCCTAAAGACTCCTCCAACAGACTGCTAGAATTGATAAACTCAGTAAAGTCTCAGGTTACAAAATTAATGTATGCAAATCAGTAGCATTCCTATATACTAAAACAGTCAAGCTGAGAATCAAATTAATAGCTTAATACTATTTATAATAGTTGCAAAAACTACCTAGGAATATATTTAACTAAGGAGGTGAAAAACCTCTACAAGAACTACAAACACTCATAAGGGAAATCATAGATGACACAACAAACAAATGGAAGAACATCCCATGCTCATGCTTTGAAAAAATCAATATTGTTAAAATATCCATACTGCCCAAAGTGATTTATAGATTCAATGCAATTCCTGCCAAAATATCAATGTCATGTTTCACAGAATTAGAAAAAACAATTCTCAATTTCATATGGACTCAAAAAAGTGCCTGAATAGCCAAGGCAATCCTAAGCAAAAAGAATAAATCCGGAGGCATCATATTACCCAACTTCAAATTATGCTGCAAAGCTACAGTAACCAAATAGCCTGGTACTTTTATAAAAATAGACATATAGATCAATGGGACAGAATAAAGAACCCGGAAATAAAACCATATACCTACAACCAACTGATCTTTGACAAAGCAGACAGCAACATACACTAGGGAAAGGATGCTTTATTCAATAAATGGTGCTGGGAAAATTGTAGAGCCATATGCATAAGAATGAAACTGGATAACTATCTCTCACCATACACAAAAATTAACTCAAGATAAATTAAAGACTTAACTGTAAGACCTGACACCATGAAAATTCTAGAAGAAAACTTAGGAAAAACTCTTCTAGATATTAGCCTATGCAAAGAATTTGTGACAAAGATCCCAAAAGCAAATACAACAAAAACAAAAATAAATCAATGGGACTTAACTAAACTAAAAAGTTTCCACACAGCAAAAGAAATAATCAACAGAGTAAACAGACAATCTACAGAATGAAAGAAAATATTCACAAACTGTACATTTGACAAAGGATTAATATCAAGAATCTACAAGGAACTTAAACAAATCAGCAAGGAAAATACCAAATAACCCCATTAAAAAGTGGACAAATTACATGAACAGCCATTTTTCAAACGAAGATATACAAATGGCCAACGAACATATGAAAAGATGCTCAATATCACTAATCAGAGAAATGAAAATTAAATCAACAATGAGATAACAACTTACCCATGTCAGAATGACCGTTATTAAAAAGTCAAAAAACAATAGATGTTGGCATGGATGCAGTGAAAAGGGAGCACATATACATTGTTGGTGGAATTATAAATTAGTACAACCTCTATGGAAAACAGCATGGACATTCCTCAAAGAACTAAAAGTAGACTACCATTTGATCCAGCAATCCCACTACTGGGTATCTACTCAAAGGAAAAGAAGTTATTATATCAAAAAGATACATGCATTCGTATGTTTATTGCAGCACAATTCACAATTGCAAAGATATGGAATCAACCTAAGTGCCCATTAACTGATGAGTGAATAAAGAAAATGTGGTAGTGTGTATATATATATATATATATATATATATATATATATATATGGTAGTGTCACACACACACTACTACTCAGCCATAAAAAAGAATGAAATAATATCTTTCACAGCAATTTGGGATGGAACTGGAGGCCATTATCCTAAGTGAAGTCTCTCAGGAACAGAAAAACAAATACTGCATGTACTCACCTACAAGTAGGAGCTAAATGATGGGTACCCGTGGTCATACAGAATGGTGTAATGGACTTTGGAGACTCAGAAGGGAGGAGGGTAGGAGGGAGGTGAGGGATGAAAAATTACCTATGTGGTAAAATGTCCACATGTCCACTATTCCAGTGACACATGCACTAAAAGCTCTGACTTCACCACTATAAAATTCATTCATGTAACAAAAAACTACTTGTACTCCCTAAATTTATTGACATAAAAAAATTCACTTCATGGTGATTTTATTGATCATGCCTCATTAATGTGGCACAAAGGTCACTCTTCTGGGCAAGCAGAACATTGTCACAAAACCTCAAAGTCCCAAATGTGCTTGTCTTCTTGTGGCATTGTACACCACATGAGGGCTCGTGGAACAGCAGGAACAGTCTTATGCTAGACTCCAATAAGAGGAGATTTGGCATGAGTGTTGGATTAGAGTTATTCAGAGAGATGGAAATAACAGGAAATAGATAGATGATAGGGAGATAGATAAGAAGGGATTTACAAGGTGAATTGGCTCACATGATTGTAGGAGAATAAGGAGTCCCATGGCAGGCCATCTACAAGATGGGGACTTTGGGATACTGGTAGAATGGCTCAGTCCTAGTTCAAAAACACCAGAATCAGGGAAACCAATGGTGTAATTCTCAAAGACTGAAGGCCTGAGAACCTGAGAGGTTGCTGGTGTAAGTCCTGGAGTACTGGAGAGCCTGGAGTTCTGATGTCCGTGGGCAGGAGAAGAAGAGTGTCTCAGTTCTGGGAAAGAGGGAAGAAATCACTCTCCTTCTTCCTCTTTTGTTCTATTTGAGCACCCAGCTGATTGGATGGTGCCTACTCACTTTGATGGCGGTACATCTTACCCACTCAGTCCACTGGCTCACATGCCGGTCTTCTTTGGAAACACCCTCATGGACACACCCAGAAGTATTGCTTTGCCAGTGTTTAGATCTGCCTTAATCTAGTCAACACGACACCTAAGATTAATCATTGCAATGGTTAAGAGTGTGAACAGAGGAGTCGGCTGCCTAGCCTCCCAACCCCACCGGTTATTAGCTGTGTGACCGTGGACAAGTTAGTCCACCTTTTTCTGCCTCAATATTCCCCTTACCTAAAATAGGGATAATAATGCATACATCATTGGATTGTTGCGATGATTATGTGGGTTAATAAATGTAAATAGGACATTTTGAAGAGGAGTGAGGAGTGACTGCAAAAAGAGAGAGCACAATGAAACAGACTTGCTTATGTACGGGTTAGTAGTGTAGTAACCGAAATTTTTGGAACTGGCAAGGTGGTGATGACAGCAGAAGCCAGATTGCTGGGGGTGAGCAGAGCAGGGGGATAAGGAATGGATGTTATTCTGGAAAAGCAGAAGCGATCTGTACTCCTGCCTTGACATTTCAGGGTTTGGGGAAAGATGAAATAATTATAGCTTCCAGGAACAGTTCTGGTCAGAGATGTGTAGGACAGAAGAGGCCAGAGCTTGTCTGAAGGCGGCAGGAGAGGCACAACCCAACAGAGGAAGATTTAAGACGTTAAAGAAGGAGAATGGTTTTTAAGTAACTATTTTTAATTGCTTCGTTGTTTTCAAATTTTTTAGTATGAGTATTTTCAAATATACACAAGCACAGACAGAATCCATGATTTCTCAGCTATCCATCACATAGTTTGACAATTATCAATATTTTCCGAAGCTTGTGTCATCCATTCCTCACATTGGAAAAAAAAAAGTTGCCAAAGTATTTGGAACAAATTCCAGACACCATGTGTGATTTCACTCATAATAATTTGGCATCCATCTCTAAACTAATAAGAACCTTGGTTTTTATAACTACAATGCTATTAGCAGACCCAAAAAATTAACATCAATTTCTCACTATCATCTAATACCCAACCTAAGTATATTTTTAATTTTAATTTTCCTCTGTTGTCTCCAGGTGTCTACCTATGGTTTGTTTGAATCCATTGCATTTGGTTATTTTAAGTTTCTTTTACTGTCTAACAACCCCACAATCTTTTCCCTTCATTCCATTTATTTGTTGAGAGAATTGAGGCATCTTCATTGTAGAATATCTCACATTCTGTATCTGGCTGATTATTTCCTTTTTGTGTCATTTACTTTGTTGAAAAGTGATACATGATGGATAGATTTTGAGATGAAGTGTTTCTCTCCCCCTAAGATAGAAGCTATAGAACAAAAAAGATGGAGATGGAAGAGGAGAAATCTGTGGGTTTCATGTTAAAAGGCTTCAATTTCTTCAGTATGGTGAAATGGGCGCTCCTTGTTGAGATAAAGATGTGAGGGACCATGGCTAGGAGTTTGAGGGCAAAAGGTTTGGAATAGAACTTGAGGAATGTGATAGGGAATCAAATTGAGATGTATTAAAGGCTCACCAAGGAATAGTGACAACTAAATTAAGGTCGACTAGTATTGCTTTGTGTGCAAACAACCCACTTGTATTCTTGGCTTTCTTCATGGCTAGTTAATGACCTCTAGGTATAAGGTTTACTCAGGGTTGATGAGTTCTGCGATAGGTACAGTTGAAGAACTGGACGTGGATTTGCAGGAATCAAGGGTGTGCCTGAGCAAAAGGCTGAAATGGCTGAGCTAGGAGGGAATTTGTGCTAAGACGCTGATGGATTATGAAAACGAGAAGGTAAAAACTAGATGGAAGAAATGCAAAGATAGGAAACGTGGTGCCCAGGAGTGCTCATCATCAGCGGAATATCTTCACATGCTTGTGAGGTTGACAGGTGACCGATACTGTGGGCAATTGACACAGAGTTGGAAGGAGGTGGCACGGGGCAATTAATCACAGGCCTGGATCCCCCTCCTGCTTTGCTACCTGTAAGCCATGTGACCTCAGGTAAGTTATTTAATCTCTCTGTGCCTCAATTTCTGCTATCGTAAAATGGGACTAAAAAGCCATAGCACATAGCATTGTAGGAAGAATGAAAGATATGTTGTATGTAAAGAACTGATGGCTGTAATTGAATAGGCATGCACAAAATATCTGTTGTTAAAATCAAGAGGTCAAGGAACTATAAGGTCAGTGTGTTTTTGCATCCTGATGAGGTAAATTGTGTTTATGGATTATAGTACATAAAAAAGTCATTAGTGCTTTTGGAGAGAAAGCAATACAAAATTAACAACTTTAAATAATAATCATTGGTGCCAATTTAGGCAATTTAAAATATAATAAAGCTAAAAAATAGACTATGCTGTTTTTACACATATCCTCATAGATATATCTTGCCCATGCACACTGTATTCGTCTCTGTAAATCTTACATGTTTTAATGTGTTCCAGACAGATGATCACTGTTTTGTAATCATTTCTGATTTATAACTGTGCAATCAATACGTAGGTATTCTGGCTGGGTCAACCTGGATATTCAAGAATCTAATCAGGATTGTTTTTAGGTAAAACACATTGAACCAAGCCTCTTTTCAGATTCTATTTTCATTTCTCTTAGTACTCACAATCTAGCAGGGAAATTCAGAAGAGCCCCATTGGGGAGAAATTTCATTGAATATTCAGTGTGTATTGGAAGCCAGAGAGAGCATCACAATTTAAATAGTCACCTCTGATTAAGATAAACAATGAATAGAATATCTCATGGAAAAGCTCATTTCTGGCTACTGCCTAGTTCTTAGGTAAGGGTTAATAGGAAGTGGTGAGACGAATCCAATGGTTTTCAGCTCTAGCATTTTTTGAAACATTGAAAGACTGATCTGCAAGTTTATGAATACAAATGTACCAGACTGACATCTCATAAGCTTCACAAATGGTTTTGGCTGCCACTCAGTGGGTGGCAAATGAATGAGAAAGAATGAGAAGGGTGCTGCTTTGTTTGTGTGGTGCACAGTATCATCCTGATGAAAAATGCTGGCAAGATTCCATGTTTTGAGAGACTCACAAGAATCTCCTGCTTTCGTTTTATTTTTGGGTGTTACCATGGCTACTGATGGAAAGAAATGAAAACCAAAAGGCGGAGGGAGGTAGACAGATTAGGGCGTGGAAGAAATCGAGAAAACAATCTCAATAGCCCAGCATCTGGGAAGATTTATTGTTGACAGTCTTGATTGCCTATCCCACTGCATATATTGTATATTCAAATATACACTCTGAAGCCAATTACCTTTTTGAATAAAGCTCTGTAAAGGAATACACTGGAGACTGATTGTCCTGCTCTTGTGCAAGTTTCCTTGTATTTCTTACTGAGGGAAGTGAAGCAAGTTAGGAAGTATCGGGAAAAACAGTCACGTGCAGTTTGTGCCCCTAGCAGGCTGCATGACAGTAGCCCTGGGCCTTGCAGAAATAAAGAGCCCTCACAGCCTGTGCCGGGTATATCTCTTTGCCTATCTCTTTCTAGGTTCCAGGCTCAACATTTACTTCTCTGTTCTGCTTAAGCATTTGTGTCATATGGCACCTGGCCAACTGCACTGCCCTATTTGTTCCTGGCGTGGAGGGAACAGGGTCCTTGGCTGCAGCAGTAGAGGGATGCATGCAGACCATCTCCCTGTGTTGGCTACAGGGCGAGACCCACCAGCTGTTGGGATAGAGGCTCACTATTGAAGCTGATCTTCCTCCGTCTCTTCTCCATATGGGTAAAGCATTGTTCCCTCCATTGCCCATGTAAGTCATGTCTTTCTTATTGACCCCAACACCTGCAAACTGTGTAGCAAGTTGACATCCTGGGATCGCTGCTTCTGAGGGCACGGAACAGGTATCACTCGCTCGACAGGAATCTTACCTTCAAATCTCAGCTCTGCACTTCCTAGCTATTTGGCTTTGGGAAAGTTATTTAACTTCTTGGAGTTGCAGTTTATCTACCTGGGGATAATACACTCACCTGTTGGCTTGTTAGAGGATGACTTTTGTGAAAGTACTAGACCAGTACAGTGCATAGTAATGCCCACGTTAGGTCAGTTTTTTATTCTCTTTCTTATAAATAGTATATGAGTTGGTTGTGACAAGCCAATTCACTTGTGCTTTTTCATTTTTCCTCCAGGGAAGTGTACATGTGGAATCTGTTTTATTAAAGTGATGTCTTATGGATAATAAAATCTAATGAGCTCCAATTTATCTATGGGCAACACTTGCCCCTCAGGTCAGGCATAATTGAGGGACAAGGCATACTCTGTCATCGCTGACTGCTGTGTCCCTCCCTTATCCTGACAGACGAGAGGTACTTTTAAAAAGTTGTGTATAAATAACAGCTTTACAAATTGAGACATCTCTCCTTTGAACATTTTTTCTATTACAATGCTCTATCTTTACTTCAGATTGAAAAGAAATAGACAGTGGTATTTAACCTAGTTTCTCTTTAGCTGGTTCTGTCAAGTGGTTACCTAATTTTACTAGTGACTTAAATGCATCAAGAGAATGATTTCGATTTAAACTTACTGAACAATACTTTCATAGAGTGAAGGTTGCCTTTGAAATGTGAATGCTTAGCCTATTCCATCTCAATTTATTAGGTTATAAATATGGGGTTTTATTTACTGTACTAAATTTTCATAAGGCACATGAATGGTGTCCAATACTTTGAGCATCTTGTTAAAATAGACACAGAACGCACTCTTTTCATTAGAGTAATTGTCCATTATTTTAAAGCTTGAGGTTTATAGATATCTTGCATTTTTTTGGGAAAGTAAGCTGAAATATCCTAGAGGTTAAGAAGAATGTATTGCTTCCACATGTTTTCCCCTTATATCTGATAAAAGTAGCTCTTCCTCTTTCTAGATTGCCTACGTAATTGCTGAATATTATAGTTTAGGACAGTGTTTTTTGACTGTGGGATACAGCCCATCTGTGGGCCATGAAATCAGTTTTGTTGTTGCAATGAGTATTTTTAAAAAAAAGAATAGAAAATATCAGAGTGGGTTATACATGGTAAGGTTAAGTACTGCTTCTTGACACTTTGCTTCTGTTTTATATTTACACTTTCACATGTATATATGTGGATTGTGGTAAAAAGATTGACAACCATTGACTTCAGGGATTACAGTCCAAGGCAAGTGGGGCTGAATGATTGAACTAGGCAAAGTTGGGATTTGATAACAAAGTTTTCATCTTACTCATGGTGTGAGAATTCGTGATACCCATAAAGTACATGAATTCTCTTAGGATTAGAATATTTCTCAGTACTTTCTACATTCCTGTTAGAGATGCTGCATTTGGCCAGTCACTAAGGTTCAAAATATCAGAGTCATCTTTGTCTTCTTTCTCTTTCATTTTTATCCTTGACCTCAAGTATGTTGCAGGGCAATGACGAATTTTTCTTACATCATTCATCACCACTCTCTCTTCTTCTCATTTGTTGCCCCGCCCTGGTTTCTTTCCTTAGTCCTGGGCTGCTATAGTAACTTTCTCAGGACATTCCAATTTTCTTCTGCCCAATCAGTTAATCTAATCTATAGCTCCAAATTATCACTCCTATAGTCAAAAACATTCAGAATGCCCCTGATACCTACTCAATTTCAAATTGTTTTTGCCTGCTATTTGCAGACACTGTGATCTAGCGCTGGCCTGCCTCTCCCGTTCTCCCTGCCCATTCCTCTTGTGACGTGCACTCCAGCAACTCCTTTTTCACATGGTTCTTTCTTCCTGAACACTTATTTTCCTTCTGTCATTTCCCTCTTGCCCTCCACCCCCAATTTCTCAAACCCCTAGTCTTATCTATTATTCAAGGTCATGCCCAAATACCACATTTTTCTTGACTCGTTCTCCAGGTAGAAGTATCCTTCCCACCTTTAAACTTTCATTGCACTTTACCTGTAATACCCTTAGGATATGTTTGGGATACTTTTATTCTAGTTATTTAGGTACCTGACTGTGGCTCCCTTTAGATTAAATCGTTTTCTTTCCCCTGACATCTCCTATTTGTTGCAGTGTTTTGCAATTAGTAGGCATTGAATATATTAATATGTATGTGCTGAGTAAGCTATGAAATGACACCCCTCAAAGGGTGTTTTTGTGGTCTAAAAGGGCTAAATCAACTTCCAACATTACCTCAGATAGTCCCAGAAATTATTTTTTATACTGGAAGAAGAAGAATCAATCATACAAATCTGGAAAGAATTATTAATCCTTTTACCTGTTTTCAGATACTTCAAAACACCAGAAAAGTCTGCTGCCTGGCAGATGGTCCTTCCCAACCAAACCACAATCGTGTTAGGTCACAATGAGATTATCACCTAACTCCAGTGAGAATGGCCTTTATCAAAAAGTCCCAAAACAACAAATGCTGGTGAGGATGTGGAGAGATAGGAACACTCTTACACTGCTGGTGGGACCGCAAATTAGTACAGCCCCTGTGTAAAGTAATTTGGAGATATCTCAAAGAGCTGAAAATAGAAATACCATTTGATCCAGCAATCCCACTACTAGGCATATACCCAAAAGAAAAAAAGACATTCTATAATAAAGACATCTGCACTCGAATGTTTATGGCAGCACAATTCACAATTACAAAGATGTGGAAACAACCCAAGTGCCCATCAATACATGAGTGGATTAATAAAATGTGGTATATGTATACCATGGAATAATGGTCAACTACAAAAAACAATGGTGCACTAGTACTTCTTATATTATCCTGGATAGAGCTTGAGCTCATCCTTCAAAGTGAGGTATCACAAGAATGGAAAAACAAGCACCACATGTACTCGCCATCAAAATGGTACTAACTGATCAACACTAAGGTGCTCATGTAGAAGTAATATTCACTGGGTGCTGGTCAGGTGGGAGGGGGGTGGTGGGGGTGGGTACACTCACAACTAATGGATGCAGAGGAATGCACTGTATGGGGGAAGGGCACACTTGTAGCCCTGGCTTGGGTGAGGCAAAGGCATTATATGTAACCAAAATGTTTGTACCCTCATAATATTCTGAAATAAAAAAATATATGAAATGTCTGATTTTGAATCAGACATTTATTATATCTCAAACAAGAAGCAGTACAATTAAACAAAGTGTGCACATACACTAGCAACACAGTTTTGCCATCTTAATGGTAGCTTGTTTATGCCAGCAGTGAAGAAGCCTGGAGAGCTAGTGGCAATGAAATCATGAAAGGCATTTTCTACAGCCTGTTGAGAATCGAATATTTTTCCTTGCAAGAAATGGTCCAAAGCCTGGAAGAAGTGGTAGTCAGTTGGTGCACGGTCTGGTGAATATGGGGGAGGATAGAGAGATTCCAAGTGCAGCTTTTGTATAGTTTGAGCAGAGTTGTTTTTTGTGACATGTGGTCTTGCAAGAGGATTGGCCTGTCTCTGTTGGCCAATCTCGGCTGCTTAATTGCAAGCATCCTCATCATGTCATCCAGTTGGTTGCAGTAGACATCTGCTGCAATCTATTGACCAGATTTCATGGCTGTAGTGGATAATACTAGCACTGGATCACCAAACAAACACCATTTGCTTTTTTGGATGAATATGTGGTTTTGGCCTGTGTTTTGGCACTTCATCTTTATCCAGCCATTGTGTGGAACACTTGTGATTGTCAAAAAAATCCATTTTTTCATCTTGTGTAACAATGTGGTGTAGAAATGGTCTGCCTTTATGTCATGACAGCAAAGAAAGGCAAGCTTCAAGATGATTTCTCTTCTGATGTTCGTTTAATTCATGTAGTACCCATCTACCGAGCTCCTTTACCTTGTCCATTTGTTTCAAATGGTCCAGTATTGTTGGAATAGTAATGTCAAACCTTGCTGCTAATTCACACGTAGGTTGAGATGGATTTGCTTCACTACAGCTTTCATCATTATTCACCTTGGTCTCAGATCATCCAAGATTAAAATCACTAGAACAGAACCTCTCAAACCATCAACATACTGTGCGTTCATTAGCCACATTCTTCCCAAACACTTTGTTGATATTTCAAGCTGTCTGCTCTGTATTGGTTCCATGACAGAACTCGTATTAAAAAATAACACGAATTATCCATGGTTTCACAAAAATTGCTCTAAAAATAAATTTGAAAAATAAGCCAAAACATGCTTTTGAAAGAATGTGGATGTACCTTCACAATAAAAATAAAACAAGAAGTGTCAAAATGAAATGTCAGAGATATCAACTTTCAAACTTAAGGAAATCGGACATTCCATACTTAATAACCTAATAATTAGTAATCAATCAGTAACAAGTGTCCCCAAGCATCAGGACAATGTGCAACGTAGCAGGGAGCAGTGCCTGCTGCAAAATTTCAGTTTTGTTTTCAGCTTTAATTGTTTGTGTTTAAAACGGTAGTTTTCAAAGTGTCACCCTGGATTAGTAGCATCAACATTACCTGGGAATTTGTTAGAAATGCAAATTCTCTGCCTCACCCCAGACTTATTGATCAGATAGGCTGGTATGAGGCTAAGCAATCTGTTTCAACAAGTCCCCCAGGTGATTCTGATGCATGCTAAACTTTGAGGACTACTGACTTAGACCTCCCTCATTTCTCTCACCTGTACTCTCTTGGCATGAGTTCTTAACACCATCGCAACCTTAAGATGGGCCCCAAAACAGCTGTCGCTAATCATAGATAATTAGGCATCAGAAAAAAACCAGTACTGCAACTATACCAAGACTAAGGAAAGCCAAAGTTTATGAAGTAAAATTAAACATAACTAATCAACTTAATCCATCATCCATTAGAACTTTTAAAATTTGCCAGAAAACTCTCTTCAAAGTCTTCCTTTTAAATCGAACTTCTTAAATCTGACTTTTATGCAGTGCTGTTCAAGATAAGTTACTTTTCACTCAATATTTATTCCCATTTATTCCCCAGTTGTGTGACAGAATTGTGTTTCCCATTGCTAATTTGCAGAAGATCAGCAGCATTTTAAGTTGGGCAGGCTTTTGTAGACTTGGTTAGGGGTCTAATTTACAATTATATTATTGCCACTACAGAGAAATGTAGTTTCAGTTTTAAAAACCCAACTCACAAAATAATGGAGCATGGCAAATCGGTGCATTGAGAACTTCCCGTGCTGGGAAGATACTGTACCTTACCAAGTTCTTCAGCTCCTACTTCAATGTGAAAAATTGGCACCAACGTATGCTGGAATTTTCTTCTTAGGCACAGAGAGGTGCAGACCACCTCTTGAATGCTTCACCTGGAGGAATTTCACTTTCGGAATTTTCCCCTTTATATTAAATCATTTTATCCTGGTAAACTATAAGGACCTCTGTGAGAGGTGACATTGTCAGGTCTTTTTAGTTATTTCAACCTAAGTTTTTAAAAGAGGGAGAAAATATGAAGGAATTTGATATCCGAGGTAGAAGATATCAAAGGCCATTTGCACTGCTTGTCCCCTGTGAACTGGGAATACTTTTCGCTTAAATCTTTACTTGGTTGTGTCCTATATCATTATTTTAGACACGCCTTAAAAATTGCCTCTTTAGGCTGGGTGCAGTGGCTCATGCCTGTAATCCTAGCACTTTGGGAGGCTGAGGTGGGAGGATCATTTGAGTCCAGGAGTTTGAGACCAGCCTGAACAATATAGTAAGATCCTGTCTCTACGAAAAAAAAAAAAAAATTAGCTAGGCATGGTGGCATGGTCCCACGGTCCCAGCTACTCTGGAGGCTGAGGCAGGAGGATTACTGGAGCCCAGGTGTTTGAGGTTGCAGTGAGCTATGATGATGCCACTGCACTTAAACCTGGGTGACAGAGTGAGACTCTGTCTCAAAAAAAAAAAAAAAATTGCCTCTTTAGAGAGGTCTTATTTCAATTAGCTCTCATTTCCATTTTGTTTTCTTCATTACATTTACCTCTAATATAATCTTATTTGTTTACTTGACATTGTCTTTCTTCTATGTTATTATGTAAGCTTTATGAACACAAGAACCTTGTTTATCTTATTTATTGCAGTTTTCCCAGTTCTTAAAATATGCCAACTCATAGTAGATGATCAATGAATGGAATATTTTTAATGAATGGAATAGAGTTGAGAAGAAATAGAAGGTTTCATCCTAAAAGAGGAACTTTCTGACTTCACAGAATTCAGAGGTGTTTCCATCACAGACCTGGCTTAAATTTTGCCTTGACATGGCTTTGAACTTTAGGTCCTTGGTTTCCTTATCTGAGGAGGATGATGGTTATTTTGTAAGGTTGTTTCCAGGGTAGAGATAGACTATATGAGATGTTTGGCACAATGTTAATATCAGGTATTGCTACTAAATGTTTTTTCCTTTATTCCTCCTAGGATACAAACTAGTTGGACAAAGATTACCTTGTTTGTAAATTTTAATGTCCAGGGTTGTAGATGACTTATATATTTATCATTATAATACCATTTTTTTTTTGAGGCAAGGTCTCACTCTGTTATAGTCTACCCTATTATGAGGGTGGACTAAAGCCGCCAGCTAAGCAACCCTGTGTCTCTACTCCTGAGAATAGTCAGATGAACTTTACTGGTTGCTCATAAAAGAGCACATATTTTTTAACTATACAAAAAGAATAAGATATACAAGATCCTAAGTTATCCATCATTCAACTTAAATATTAAGACACCAAACATATAAAATGTTCTCATCAAAAGGATAAGTAGAACATTGTGATGAAGAACCACCAAGCTTTATTTTCTTACTTAGGCAATTTTTATCATCTAGTCTGAGAAATAAGAGATACTTCAAAGGCCTAATCTTAGTACCTTTTGCTATTTGATTTTTTTATACTGATTTTAAAGATATCTTCAAATGACCCTACTATTTGACTTAAATATTGTTTAGCAGGGGAAAAAGTAGAACTTGTTTGAGAAGTCTAAAGCATATGCACATGCAAGTGACTTCTTAATTTTAACTTTACTGTTTTTAATTGCGAAGGTAAATAATATTAGCTGGAACAGACCTGATAAATCAGAACAATGCTTTCATTGACAACAATTAGAAAAGCTGGGTAAAATGTAAAACGTTATCTGTTAAAAAGGACTAGCGGAGAGGTAGAGAGAGATCAAGGCGTTATCTTGGAGAACACAGAAAGTTAGAGAAGTGAACTAGACATTTGAGCCTCTTTTTTACCTTTGAGGATATTTTTTAAACCAGAAGACTCAACCAGAAGTCTGAAAAATACTTTTCATAGTTTCTTGGGGCTAATAGAACCTAAGTTGTAGTTTAGGGCTTACAAAGCTCACTCTGGTAAAATATCTGTTGTTTGGACTGGGAAACTGATGAGCTGCCCTGAGGATTAAGCAAAAACTAGAGGTCAAAAAGCCTTTGCATTTTTTATACTTTGTGTTTTGCAAACTCAGAGTCACATAGGTGGCCCAAGAAAAATCGTAGCTTCTTGAATTGGATAAAGGTGATCCCAGCTTGCCAGTGCCCCTAGGAGTCTGGTAAGAGTAGATAAAAAACTTTGTGAGGAAATTTATATCATCCTAATTATCCAAGGCAAAGATATTTCTAAAGGTAAACTTCCTCAACATAATAAATACTACATATGAACATCCCACAGCTGACATCATACTTAGTGGTGAAAACTGAAAACTTTTCCTCCAAGATCAGGAACAAGGTAACGATGACCACTCTCACCCTTTCAACTCAACAAAGTGCTGGAAGTCTTAGCCAGACAATTAGACAAGAAAAAGGAATAAAAATCATCCAATAGGAAAGGAAGAAGTGAAATTTTCTCTGCTAATGATATGATTTTATATATATAACATAAAACCCTAAAGACTCCACCAAAAAACTGTTAGAACTGATAAATGAATTCAGAAAGTTACAAGATACAAAATCAATGCACAAAAATCAGTAGATTGTCTTTATACTAACAACAAGCTATCTGAAAATAAATTAAGAAATTAATCCCATTCACAATAGCATAAAAATACTTGGAAGTAAGTTTAACCAAGGAGGCAGAAAGATCTATATACTGAAAACTATAAAACATTGATAAAAGAAATAGTTGATAACACAAATACATGGAAAGTTATACCATGTTCATGGATTGGAAACATTCATATTGTTAAGCTGTCCATATTAACCAAGGTGATCTAAGATTCAATGCAATCCCTATCAAAATTCTAATGTCATTTTTCACAGAAACAGAAAAAAAAATCCTAAAATTCTTATGAAACCACAAAAGACCCTGAATAGCAAAAGCAATCTTGAGCAAGAAGAACAAAGATGAAATCATACTACCTGACTTCAAAATTTAATACAAAGTTATAGAAAGTAAAAGAACATGGTACTGGCATAAAAAAGACACCTTGGAAAATAAAACAGAAAAGAGAGCCCAGAAATAAGCCCACTCATTTATAGTCAATTGATTTTTCACCAAGATGCTAAGGACACACAATGGGGAAAGGAAAGTCTCTTCAATAAATAATGTTGGGAAAACTGGATACTCAAACTAAAAAGCTTTTATACAGCAACAAAAATTTAATAGAGTAAAGAGGCAACCCATGGATTGGGAGAAAATATTTGTAAGCCACACATCTGATAAGGGTCTAATATCCAAAATACAGAACCAAAAAGAACTAAAAAAAATTCAATAGCAAGAAAACAAAGGACCCAATTTTAAAAATGGGCAAAGGACAAAAATAGACATTTCTTAAAAGAAGACATACAAATGGCCAATGCTTATCATCACTAATCATCAGAAAAATGCAATGAGGAATTACCTCACACCTATTATGATGGCTATAATCCAAAAGATGAGAGATAACGAGTATTGGTGAGGATGTGCATAAAAGAAAACCCTTGTGCCCTGTTGGTAGGAATGTCAATTAATATAGCCATTATGAAAACAGTATGGAGATTTCTCAGAAAACTAAAAATAGAATTACCATAGGATACAGAAATTCTACTTCTTGTTATATATGCAAAGGCATTGAAATCAGTATGCTGAAGAGGTATCTGAAGTCCCATGTTCATTTTAGCATTTTTCACAATAGCTAAGATATGGAAGATAACTTAGGTATCCATCATTGGATGAATGGATAAATAAAATGTGGTATATATACACAATGGAATACTATTCAGTCTTAAAAAAGAAGGAAATTCTGTGATTTGCAACAACATGGATGAACTTGGATGACATTATGCTAAGTGAAATACATCAGGCACAGAAAGACAAATACTACATGATCTCACTTATATCTGGAATAAAAAAAATCAAATTCATACAAGTAGAGAGTAGAATGGTCGTTACTGGAAAATGAAGGAGGGGGATAGATGAAGAAAAGGAAAGATGCTGATCAAAAAGCACAAAATTTCAGTTAGGCAGGAAGAATAAGATTTTGTGGTCTTTTATACAGAGTGTTGACTATAATAATAATGCATTGTATATTTCAAAATTGCTAAGGAGTAGATTTTAAAGGTTTTCACCACAAAAAAATGTCAAGCGATTGATTTGTTCATTAGCTTTATATAACTATTCCACAATGTAAACATTTATCAAAACATTTCATTGTACCTCATAAATATATAATATATACATTTATTATTTGTCAATTAAAAATCAAAGAAATACTACAAAAAATAAAAATGATAATGCATTAGACTAAGCTTATTTTATTTCAGGAGTACAGGTTCATTTAATATTATAAACCCAATGTAACCACATTAACGAATGAAGGAAAAAATACAGTCAATTAAATAGATGCAGAAAAGTATATGATTAAATCTAGCATCTATTCATGACTGACAACTCTTAGCAAAGTACAAATAAAGGGAAATTTTCTTAATCTAATGGAGTGTGCCTAAAAAGACTTATAATAAGCATCATACTTAATGGTAAGCTGTTGAAAACTTTTCCTTGGATATTGAGCATAAGAAAGATGCCAGCTATCACCACTTCCATTCAACATTTTACTGGAGAACTTAGTCAGTGTAATAAATCAAGAAAAAGAAATAAGAGTTATAAGGGTTAGAAAGAAAAAAAATGCAACTATCATTATTTGTGAATGATAGGATGTGAATAGAAAACCCTAAATCCTCTCCAGATAAATCATTAAAATTAATAATTAATTTAGCAAGATTTTTGGATGCAAGAACGATAAAAATCAATTACATTCCTATAAACTAAGGAAATCGAATATTACATACAATTTTAAAAATAGCATTGCATTAGTCCATTTCGCGCTGCTATAAAGGAATACCTGAGGCTGGGTAATTTATTTTAAAGAGAGGTTTATTTGGCTCACAGTTCCGCAGGCTGCACAAGAATCATCTTGCCAGTGTCTGCTTCTGGTAAGGGCTTCAGGGAACTTCCAATCAAGGTGGAAGGTGAAAGCGGAACAGGTGTTTCACATGGAGAGAGAGGAAGCAAGAGGGAGAGGGGGAAGGTGCTACACTCTTTAAGCAACCAGCTGTTGCTTGACCTAATAGTGCGAGAACTCACTCATTACCATGGGGAGGGCATCAAGCCATTCATGAAGGATCTGCCCTCATGACCTCCCATTCAGACCCACTTTTCGACACTGGAGACCAGATTTCAGCATCAGATTTGGAGGGGACAAACATCCAAATTCTATCAAGTGTAGTCCAGTGGGGTTGGCAGTTTCAGGGGGTGAGGAACTCTTCTTCACAAATTACCTTTGGTTGCAGGATCTTCCAGCAGAAGGGCCCACCAACTCATAGGGCCGGTCTCCCTCAGCATGCAGTTGACCAACCGGGAAGAAAGAATGCAAGGTCATGGGTAGGAGGGAGGTCTTTATGGGCCAGGCCTGGAATCGATCACATTTCATTTACTAGAACCCAGTGACATCTAACTATAAGACAGCCTGGTAAATTTTGCCAAGTTGTATGGCCAGGAGAAAAAGGAATTGGAGTTCTACACATAGCAGTTTTTACTATAATTTCTGCTTAAAATTTCATTAGGAGATGGATTCCCTGTGGAGATCGTGGAGAAAAAAAAATATTGTTTCTTTAAGCTTAGAAGAAACAGCATCTTTCTCTTAGCTTTCTAACAAGAATTACAATTCCCCTTCTAACAATAGCTAAATTTTCATAAGGAGGAGAACGAATTTGTGGGCTAAGTTGTCTATTTCAGAAAGAAACAGAAGCTACTCTTGTGTGGCAGTCACACAAGAGTATAGATTTTGTTTGTCAGACATTAATTCCACAGTAGCAAACACACAGATAAATGTGTTGCTGTGTTTCTTTTGTTTTTTAATGGATTGAGACCACATTTGCAGAGGGAAGCTGTATGTTATCTTTCTTGCCTTTACTACGGAATTAATTAGCTTGTGATAGTGTTTCCTGAGCTAATGAGGCAAACGTTCTCTTGGATTCATCTGGAGAAGAAATCCTTATTACTGTCACTTCAAAGACAGGGAGAGCCGTGAGGATAACATTATCAAAATTTGCTGAAGCGACCATCACAGTTATGGAGATAAGTTTTCTGAGAATAAGCATATTGAACAATAAGAATGTAGAATTGTCACTTTGTGTTATAGAAAAATGCGTGAGCAGTTAAAAAGCTTTATTAGAATAGGGAAGAGAGAAGAAAATGGTAAAATGCGCACAATGAAAAAGGGTCTGTCTAAAGCTTTGGAAGGAGGGAGTTATTTGTTTAATAAGGTATTAGAGATTTTGGACCTATTATTTAACCTTTGGGTGTTGCTTATTTTTCTCATCTTTGAAATTAAGGTGTTGGGATAGAAAATTTTTGTGATTCTTTCTAGTTTTAACATTGCATGATTCTGAGTGTTATTTTATTTTAGCACAGGTCCATATTCCTGTTAATAAAGTGACTGGAAGCACAAAAATGACATGGGAAATCAGCGTTACTTATGAATCAACTCGTTTACTAAGGTCTTATGATTGGAGTTGGTAACTTGCTGCACCGGCAAACCCTCTATCTGGAAATGAATCAGAATGCGGCAGTTTTACTATGTTGGCACAGAGGTCAGAGGTCAGGGCCACAAAGCAGCTGGACAGTATCCTAGAGAGGGGAAAGATCTCAGCAAGTAGGGAACTACAGAGAAGGAACCCAAAAATCTGGGTACAACGTCTCCTCAAGCTGTTAACCAGTTCCTAAGCTGCCTGTGTACGAGATGAGTCTTAAAGAAACCCAGCGGGAAACAGCAGTTGGGAGGCAAAAGAGCTGAGTAGAGATTTCAGCAATAATGAGATGCTGGGAAGAAGAAATAGATTCAAGTTAACATCTCCCAAGATAAACACCTTGGTAAATACTCTGGGCTTTATGTTGGGACCCCAGAGGCTCTAGGAGTAATGGCCGCACTCCAAAAGGAAATGGTATGTTTTAAGAGTAAGTGATGCACTCAAATTGTAAAGGGTAATTAAAACAACCCAGACCTAATAAAATCTAAAACAAAGACTTGGCAGGATCAAGTGATCTGCTGGTACTCTGCCTGCCTGTACAACAAAATGAAACAACAACTAAAACAAACAACAACAAACAAATGAACAAGCAAAACCCCAGCAAACAAATGCAAAAATCTTAATTCTTTTTGGATGAATCTATAACATTGTCCAGAGCCTGTACAATATTTTATCCAAAGTGTCAAGTAGCCAATACAAATTTATGGGGCATGCTAAAATAACAGAGGGGAAAAAAGCAAAAAGCAAAAAATCAGCTAGCAAAGAAGATACATGGGTGATTCAGTTACTGGAGGCATCATAGTTAAAAATAACTAATTATTTTTAAGAAATAGAGAAAAAGGCGGACAAAATAGATAAAAATTTAAAGAATTTCAGTGCAGAGTGGGGACCCATAAAAAGAATTAAATGAATGCTCTAGAACTGAAAATACAATATTTGTAATTAAGAATCATCTGATGGATATAATAACACACCGGCAACAGCAGAAAACAAGATTTGTGAACTGCAGGATATGTTCAATCTAAGCCTCAGTAGGTGCTCCTTGTGGAAATTAACGAGCTAGTTCTAAAATGTTTGTGGAAATGGAAAAGGTCATGAACAGCTGAGACATTGGAGGACCCTCTACCAGACAGCAAAACTTATGACGAGATTACAGTACTTATTATGGTATCATATTGGTACAAAGAGAGACTCATACATAATGGACACTTGATTTATTATAAAAGCAGCACTTGAGAGAAGTGGCTAGAAGATGATCTCTCCAATGGTTGATTCTGAGTCAATTTAAAATTCATATAAAAAAAAAAGAAACTTGATCTTCACTTATATCCTAGCTAAATTTAATACCATCTGGAAGGTACATTGTAATGCAAATATAAAACAATAAAGCATTTAGAAGAAAACACAGGAGATTGTCTTTATTAGTTTGGGATAGACAATGATTTCTTAAATAGGACACAAAATCACTAAAGGGAAAGATACATTAATTAAGAACTTCACCAAAAGACACCATTAAGGGAGTAAAAAGGCAAGTCGCAGACTGGGAGAAGATGTTTGTGTTACAAACAACCGCAGAGTGTTTATATTGGAATACATAAAGCATTCCCACAAATCTGTAAGAAAAGATAGCCTAAGGGAAAAAAAATTATATAAGTACTTGAACAAGCACTTTGCAAAAGAGGCTGTTCACAAAGCAAGCAAACATTTGTATTGAACTATATTTTTCACCAGGGAAATGTGAATTAAAGCCACAGTGTAATACACTGTGTATTCACTAGATGGCTAAAATTTAAGACTATCACTTCCAAATATTGACAAGAATGTAGAGCAAGTGTAAGGCTCATCACTGCAGGTGGGAGAACAAACTGGTAGAATCACTTTGGATGAGTTTTTGGTATTACACATGTTGCACATAAGCATGTGCTATGCTCCAGCAATTTTGCTCCTAGGCTGGCTCAGGATGAGGCAGTATAGTGTTATACAGGCAGCAAGACAGGAAGGAAGGCCATATGTATGAGGATAATCACAATCATCGTAAGTAACATTTGAAACCTATTTTGCATTCAGATCTTTAGTTGATATACACTTAACCAAAAGAATAAGCCTCATGGTTCAATTTGTGTAAACAAGTGGCCACTTAACTGATTAATTGATGATTCTGCTTTTCCTGAAGTGTTTCCCCAGGTATCGTTTATTTTCCAAACTCCATTTTGGTTGATGACTACATTGTTGAAGGCAATTTTATTATCTAGAAGTATTCTAGCTCATAAATATGTGTTGATTTTTTTGGCCTCTAAAATTTGAATTATTTTGTTATTTGGGCATACTCAGGGATTAATTGCAGATTATATATTTTAGTGTAGAGTAAAAATCCTTACATGAACTGACAATATTTGGGATCTTGGATCCTGTGGTGAGTAATTACATCAGACTTTTAATAATTCATTTTGAACACTTGGAAAGGCTGATAACCATATCGAAGTTTAGCCACCTTTTGAGACAGGCAAGCAAGGAAAGGCCCTCTGATGACACAGGAAGAATAGTTGTGAGGGTGCACACTGAGCAGGCATGAAGGTTGTTAGAAATTGCTGTTAAAATTTCATCGGTTTCACCCTGGTGTAATTAAACAAATAATGTGATGGTTTCTGTATATATGGCTTCATGAGAAAAGAATTGGAGTATAGTTTATGTTATTACCCTATGTCATATCCCTTTCTATCTTTGACATCTTTTGAGTTTCTTTGAGGCCCTGTGACGAATAAATAGAAGCAGCTATTTGTTGAGGTCCAGTGAAGCTATGTTGATGTGCTGAGGTTAATTCTAACAGTGGGATCTAGGACCAGATGACAAACTCAACACCGGGAAACCTTTCATCCATTGCAATTGTTTGATAATGGCAAATTAAGGAGTTTGGAAAGTTTACAGAAAAGAAGTCCGTCTAGAGAAGGGTGAAAGGTTTAGCCGTTTTAATAGTTTAGTAGCTGAACAAACCTAGTGGGAAAGACATGGCGATCAGTGAGCGAGAGAAGAGGCAAACGATAAAATCTAAGTCCATCGTGCTGTCATGGATCTTGGTCCAAAGTTGTTAGAAGGAAGTAGTTTAGACTTGATAGCACCTTAATGGTCTCTAAATTCTTAGCTTAGATGTCTACCTCCAGAATTCATTTGTTTCTGCCGGACTTGCAGTGAGCTACAGTGTTAGAACCTAAGTATACTTGTATTTCCAGGTTGTAGGATTCTTAGCACATTTACACAGGAAAATGTGATTGTATGCGTGTATGCCCTGGAATTCAAGAGCAGTATTTGTGTTTAAAAGTCCTCAATATAGTCTTTTTGTAAGTGATGCTATGTCAGCCTTTTACAGGAGACTCTTCCAATACAGGTGTCTCCTGAATGTACGGCACGTAGGTGTATGTCTAATTGTGTTGCTTTTGGAAATGTGACTTGTAACTGCTGAGCATACATCTGTGTATATGACATTCATTTTAACAATGCTTTCTACAACCATAATGCAACAAAGTAGAGTCCATCAGTGGAGAAGTCTATCCAAGCCTCATACGTCTTCTTGCAACACTTTTATGAGAACTCAGATGAGAGTTTATGAGAATTTTTAAAATATGGGTTGTATATCATTAGGGGTATGGGTAGAATTTAGGGCAAGTAGATTAAACATCTGAAAATTTAGATTGTTTTAATTTAAAATACCATTAATTTATTCTCTCTTTCCAGTGCTTTGGATGTGATATTCTCTTTTAATTTTCTGTTCACAACTTCTTAGGTATTCTACTTATAAGTTGACTTTCTCTATCACAGTTAATACTAGAGGTTTTCCCAGGTGATGAAAACATAATTCATAATCATTTTGAAACAGACTGTTAGCCAATCTCACCAGATTATTTTAAGCTATTACTTAAACAGATTTAAAGCCCTGTGATTTGAGCAAACGAATGAAATCCATTTGCAAATGTTCAAATAGTCCTAGAGGTAGAGGTTCTGATCCTTGTCATAACTTTATGGTTCTTCTTGGGTTATGATACTGATAGATGAGGCAAGATTCAGTCATCAGTTGAGCCTCTCTGAAGATTTTGCTCCTGCTATTTTTAGTAACATATGGGTCTCTTCTTTTGCATCTTGCTGGGGCCCAAGCTATTTGGGCGTCAGTGAGGAGAGGAGCAGGAGGGGCTGAGAAGGGGTAGGAAGCGGGGAGGAGGTGCTTGTGTGACAGAGGAAGAGCCTGTAGCAGGCAGGGAGGGAAGGGTCTGTGGCAGCCTGTGCATTCACCAAGCACTGGCTACGCCTGGAGAAGTTCCCAGAAAGGGTCTCAAGGTGGGGTAGGGGAGGGACTCATTAGGAGAGTGAAGAACTCGGAGAAAGGGAGGAAGAAAGAAAGGGTGAAAGGCAGGTTGGCAAAAAAGCAAAAGTGGCCTGAGGGGCCGGGAAGGAGGAGGAAGGAGGCAGAGAGGAGACCACTGCCTGAACAATTTTTTTTTCATGTTGGGATACAACCAGGAGAGAAAATATATGGCTGTTTTAAAACAAAAAATGATTAATCCAGTCTAATTTGTTCAAGATTCACATTGATTAAGAATGTTAATTTACCTTGATTTCAAATATTATCTGAAGTTTTATTTTATAATTATTCCTGGTTTATATGGCAGTTCTTAAAATGTTTTAATATTTGAAGAGTACTTAAGTTCTCTTGGCATTTCCCATACCTTTTTTTCTGGCATAAGATTAACTTCCGTTTCTTGGCTGTTTGACCTTGTGGTTATCAAAAAATGCTATCAATTTAATTCACAATAAAGCTCCCATGTGATTCCCCCCACCCCCAGGTTCAGCAAGTGTTCCAAGCTTTCTTAAAGGGCCAACACTCTTAAAAGCCTTATGAGTTAAAATTCTTTTCTATTCTGAGGATTCTGAGGTTCCCTTATTACAGTTCATATGGGTACTTATTATTGGCTTTATATGAGTGCTAATCAGTCTTTAATTAGCAGTTGTGTAAATGCAATCAGAAGAGGAATTACTTTAAATTTAAGAAAATTGCTATGCTGCATTTTCTCTTGAAATAGGTGAAGACATAGTCATATGTTTATGTAGAAAATAGTTTGCCTTGACACAATGGAAGAATCTTTTCGAACTCTCCAGCAATATAGGGAGCTCTAGGCTGGATTTCTTCCCATTTTATTGTATGATATTTTGAATCACAAAGTCTTTCCTTACACTCAGGTGTGGAGGAATTCACCTGTGTTTTCTTCTGGTAGTTGTGCAGTTTTAATGTTTATAACTTCGTATTAAGATCTCAGGTCCATTTGGAGTTTATTCTTGTGTATGGCGTGGGCCATGAATTTATTATTCTTTTTCTGAATGGCTATTCATTTGTGCTAGCATCATTTTAAAAAGTATTTTTGAGATAGCATCTATATCATATGCTGAATTTCCTTATGTTCTTAGGCCTATTTCTGTACATACTATTCTATTCCACTGGTCAGCCTATATGTTTTTGTGTTAATACCACAATGTTTTAATGATAGACGGTTTATAGTATGTTTTAATATTATTATATAAAGGGCTGTCCTCCCTCATACCTATTATTTTCAGTTTCCCTTGATCTTCTTGAATGTTTAATATATAAACTTTAGTGTCATTTTGTTTAGCTTCATAAAAAAGCCTGTTGATACTGTTATCAGAATTGCCGTAAGTATGTAAATTAATTTAAGGAGACTGGACATCTTTATGATGTTAAGTCATTCTATCTGCTATGGTTTGAATATTTGATCCCTCCAAACCTCATGTTGAAATTTGATCCCCAATGTTGGAAGTGGGGCCTAATGGAAGGTGTTTGGGTCATGGGGGCAGATCACTCATGAATGGCTTTGTGCTGTCCTCACAGTAACGAGTAAGTTCTTGCTCTGTTATTTATAAACAACCACTAGAGCTGGTTGTTAAAAAGAGTCTGGCTCCTGTCTCTCTTGCTTCCACCCTCTCACCGTGTGGTCTCTGCACATGCCGGCTCTGTTTTGCCTTTGGCCACAGCCACGAGCGGAAGCAGTCTGATGCCTTCACCAGATGCAGCGGCTGATGCCATGCTTCTTGCACAGCCTGCAGAAACCGTGAGCCAAATAAACTTCTTTTCCTTATCACTCAGCCTTGGGTATTTCTTTATGGCAACGCTAAACAGACTAAGATACTGTCCAAATGTAAGGGATAGCTTTTCATTTATTTAAGCCTACTTTTATAAAATTTTAGAGTGTTTTAACATTCTATTCATATATGTTTTTCACTTTTCTTGCAGAGTTTAACCCTACATATGTTTATATTCATGGTTGCTATTTTAGATGGGGTTTTCTGTATCAGTATATTCTCCAATGGGTTTTTGTTCATGTATATAAAAGCTGTCGATTTCTATAATACATTCAGAAATAGTAAATATAATCTTTTATCACACTGAATTTTTTAATTGCTTGAGTTAGTGTTATAATTGATTCTCCAAGTTTTCCAAGTGCACTGTCACATCATCCATGGATAGACTAGTTTTATTTCTTTATTTCCAATTGTTGTGCTTCTAGCTGATTCTTTCCTAACTGCATTGACTAGTTCCGCGATGGAACTTGGATAGTTTAAACTTTATACCTTAATGAAGTTCATTTTGTAGACTTTATTTTCCCAGATTATTATCAACTTCTTTGAGCTTTGTGAATTTATTTGCATAGGGGTCTGCAAAGCAGTACTTTATGATTTTTAAAGTTTCTTTTGTTCTAATGCTTATTTCTTTCTTATAATTTGTTAATTTGCATATTTGTGTTTTCTTCTGTTTGTTTTGCCTGATTAAATTAGCTGGTGGTTCGTCTATTTTGTTAACTAAAAAATACATGTAGTATTTTATTATTCTCTAGCTCTTTAATTTCTGCTTCCGTGTTTATTGTTTCTTTGATTACTCTTGGTTTGCTTTGTTTTGTTTTTTTAGCTTTTTAAGTTAGGAATTTAATTCATTTATTTTTGTCATTACAATTATTTTATTCATTACAAAAATATTCTTTTTTTTTTTTCTTTTTTTGAGACAGAGTCTCTCTCTGTCACCCCAGGTATAGTATAGTGGCATCATCCTAGCTCAATGCAACCTCAAACTGTGAGCTCAAGTGATCCTCCTGCCTCAACCTCCTTAGTGGGACTAGTGGGGCCTGGCTAAGAGTTCTATATTTGGTGGGAACGGGGATGGGGGAGTGGGGATGGTGGTGATGGTGGTGGTGGTGGTGAGGTCTTGCTCTTGCTCAGGCTGGTCTCGAACTCCTGAGCTCAAGCTATCCTCCCAACAGGCCCATGGATATGGTATTCCCTGAGTCCTTCTATGTTTAAAACTCTAATTCTGTAGCTTGGATACTTAAAAAAAAAACCATGGTTGAATATGAAATTATTGATTTATACTTTCCTTTCCTGATTTTCTTATAAATGCCATTTTATTCTTGCCTTGCTTTTCCTGTTAATATTGAGAAATGTAATGCTAGTCAAATTTTCTTGCCCCTGTAAATTATTCTTTATGGAGGCCCTGAGGATTTTTTTTTATATAAAATTTGAATAGCCTCACTATGATAAGTTTTGGAATTGATTTTTCCAGATCCATTTTCCCAAGTACTTGGTTATTTCTATTAATACATAGCTTTAGGTTTTCTTTTATTTCTGCAAATTTTTCTTAAATAGTTTATAATATTAGTTCTGTTTCATTGCATTGTTTTTTTTTTTTATTTTTTGGGGTCAGGAACTCCACTTATACCTATGTTGACTTTTCTTTGCCTATTTCTCATTTCAGTGAATTTTTCTCTGACTTCTTTTATGTTTTTCTTTAAAAGTTTTATTCTCTCTGTTGTTTTCCTGCTTTTCTTCAATATTCCTCATTAAATATTCATTTAAATCTATTTTGAATATGATACAGACACCACATAATTGGACTTTAAGATGCGATGTCACCTTCTGTTTCTTTCTTGAGATCAACCAACATCTATTTCATTTATTTTTGTTTTATCCCTCATTTTAGTTCTTAGTCTTTGAAGGTTTAAATTTTACATGTCTTTTTGTGTTTCCAGTAGATTGACAATAAGTAATTGTTTCACTTGTGTTACAATTTTCATTGACTTCATGATTTTTTATTTTATTTATTATTTATTGGGGAGAATTTTTATCAGTTGAAATAGATATTTTTTCATTTTGTTTCCTTTATATAGTAGCTTCGTATAGAAGAAAATTGCACAGAACTGTATATTTGGTTGACTGGCTTGGCAGAGTGGGTGGTTTCCCAGATATCTTGTCCAAGGTTGCCATCTTCTGTCAGAGTAGAAGATTGCAGTTTCCTTAATGACGTGAAGGGTGGGACAGGGAAGGGCAATTGATTGTAAGGTTGTATGTCTTTCTTTTCTTTTTCTTTTTAAATATTGTATGGAAGGATCTTATAGTAACCTTTTTCATTTCTTTCTTTCTTTTTGTTAGAGACAGGGTCTCACTCTGTTGCTCAAGCAGCCAAGCTGGAGTGCAGTGGTGCGATCATAGCTCACTGCAACCTCCAACTCCTGGGCTCAGGCAATCCTCCTGCCTAAGCCCAAGTAGCTGGGACTATACACCACCATGCCCGGCTAATTTTTCTATTTTTTGTAGAGACAGGGTCTTACTATGTTGCCCCGTCTGATCTCAAATTCCTGGCCTCAAGCAATCCTCCTGCCTCGGCCTCCCAAAGTGCTGGGATTACAGGTGTGAGCCACCATGCCTGGCAGCTTTTTTCTTTTCTTTGACCAACATTCAATGAGCACCTCTTTCCTTCCCTTTTATTCTATTTTTCTCCAGAATGTTTCTTTTCAAGACTATCTCCTTAAGCATTGCACCCAATTTTAAGTCCTTTCCCTGTAGTCAGTTCTCTGATCTTCCAGAGCTCTTTATTAGTGTTTTATCATTTAAGATGCTACAGCTTAATTACCCCCCCATTTATATCTTGCACAATTTTTCTGGATAGAAAAATTTTTCCCTCCCCTCCTTCTCCCTTTCTCCCCATGTCCCCACCCCGGCTTTCTGGATAGGCTAGTGGTGGAAGTGGTAGAGAAAGCTTTGCTGTAGATCAGCATTTATTTGTCTAGATACAGGTAATTTAAAATGATGGTGATTCTATCATCTATTTATGCTGAAAGTATGGTATTTGTGTGGATTTATTTGTACTAGTTGATCTGTATGGTGTTTTGGTGAATGTGTGGTGAGATTTATATTTAGGCAGTAGTGGTTACCTTGGCTTTCCAGAGTCAGCAATCCTAATTATGCCCTTCACTAATATTGATCCTGTAGATTTAACCTGCAATTCCTCTTTCTACAAGCTCTGATGTAACTTTTTTGGACTCTGTGTATAAAGCTAGAGAAATTCCTCAGGTGCCATGTTGTGTTTGCTTTCTCTATCCTCTGCTTTCATGGATATGTGTAAACTTGTCTCCTACATAACCCTCAGACAAAAATTACACCAAAATATACAATTGAAACATAGCAAAGCAGATGATGACAACAACAACAACACTTAAAGAAACCCCTCTAGTTCAAAACCCCTAAATCTCCTTCTGGTTCATCAGAAATAACGGGAAACCTAATACGCCAGTTTAGGCCCATGGTAGGCCCGTGCTGTGTGGAATCCTGTACACACTCTGACTACACGAGAGACTCTGTTAGGGGGTGTAAGTGTGCCTGGGGCAGGGGACAGGAATCAGAGAAAGTCTCATATAGAAGGTGACATTTGACTTCAAACTTAAAGGGTAAGCTGGAATTTTTCAGAGTAAGCAAGAAAGGGGCAGGAAAAGTCCTTTAGAGCAGAAGTGGACTGGGTCAAAATCATGAAGTATTAAAATGCTTGAGCTGTTTCCACAGACAATCTTAAGTGATTTTAACACGCGAAACAGAGAGTGGGGCGGCAAGGTGTGGTAGCCTGGGGGGAAGAAGAAACGTGAGAGATGGGGCTGGAATGGTGGTGGCCGGAGTCAGATTTGAAGGGCCTTGCTTGCCATGTCACTCACAAAGAATAATATGACCACGGATTGCCTTTTTATTTTTAACTAAGAAAAATGAAGAAAAGTAGACATCTGCTGATAAAATGTTACATATTGTTAGGATGATAAATTTGTAAACTGCAGCACAAGCCATTTTGCAGGGGAAAAATATATAAATGTGTCAAATAAGTTTATTTCTAAGACCAAGCAGGCAGTTTTTCCAGACGGTGGATATGAGTCCATTGTTTTCAAAACCTGGTTGAGAAAACTCAATAGTTTATTTTTAATATCAGTTTGAGGCTATCAAAATGACCAGCCATTTAAGTAGAGGGGCTTAAACAAAAATCCTCTGAGAAGTTCTTCAGTGTTTTTGCATCCTCAATGCCCAGCACTGTGTAGGTACTAAAAGATTAATAGACAATGTGTTGAAAGAAAGAAAGAGAGAAAGAAAAGAAAGAAAGAGGGAAAGAAGGTACTTCTCTTGGTGGCCTAAAATAGGTTGACACATGCAGATTTTTATTTAAGAGCTGTCCAGTGCTCATGCATTAAACATTTGATAGTTTATTTGGATGAGGCAACATTTCTCCATCTCTAACTAAAAAATGTATTCCCTCCTGAGAGCCGTCAAACCTTATCAACCCATGCGATTTAGGGGTAATTAATAGACAGATAATAAAATGGGGCATGGGATAGGTGCCAAGGGTCACCTTCTAATCCCATTTCCTACTTCGAGATGGAACATTTGATGCTGTTAGCAAGAAGGAGTCAAGAACAGACATCTCCTCTCTGTTTGTCTTAGCATGTGTCCATGCTAGGCATAGTTAAAACAATGCCTCATTGTTCAACCTCTGAAATAATCTGAAAAATAATAGAAAAACAAATAAAGTCACGTGCTCCGTTCTTCTTAGAAAACATTTTGGGAAGAAAGTTAGAAATAAAGGAAAGTTTGTTAATTTTTAAATCATGATCTTATTCAAAGGGATTAAGAAATGATTTTTGATGCTTGCTGTATACCTATAACATAAAAGTCGAGGTTTATATTTGAAACAGAACAGACCAGACTCTACCAAAAAGGAGGAAATAGTTACCTTTGTGTTTGAGATGTTTTTTCTAATTTAGTCCATATAAATATCACTTGATTCAATTATATTAGATGTTAAGAATATTCCTGAAAATGCAAATTTCAATCTCTTCAAAGTAGGTTTATATTTCATTTTAAAATATTGGACCATATAGAATTTTGTCTAGTCAACTGTGTGTGTCTCTAGAACAGGGAATAGCATTTATTGATCTTTGTATTTCCAATGCATGTTAGAATTCCTGGAATAAAGCACATGGTCAAGAAATATCTGTTGAATGCAATAATGAGTGGATTACACCAGACTGATAATCGTCTGAGATCTTCCAGAGTAGTTCTGCTGCGAAGAGATTTTATACATGGCTATTAGACATGGCATTTAGAACTGTGGCATGAACCTCAGAACAAATGTGAATAAATTGTGGAGGGGATTGGTTGTGGTGGTTGTCAATTGGCTTACAACTATAAAAGCACTATGGCAGAACACAAGTTGAAAAAAAACACCCAAGATTTTTGGTGAGATTTTTCCCGTGTGTACCCACCTGTAGGTGTTGATTAAGAAAGGCCCATGACTCCTCTCTTTCTCTTCCCCTCTCCTGGTTCCCTTTCCTAAGTAAAGAAGTGTGATACAGCCCAGTAAAAAGTCACTGTACTGTTTACTATTTATAACAAGATAGTGAGCACAAATTGTCACTTCATTTCTTGACTAAAGCAAATGGATTTGGAGGGTGGAGGAAACCCAGGACACAAAAAGAATTACGGTGCTTCCAAATTCCTTTTTTAGTTATTCATAAAGAATGGTAAATACACTATTCCAAGTTGATTTTTACATAATTTAAAATACTGTGAAGCAATCAACAAAATAGTAGCCAAATAACTCTGGATGTTGATGATGCAACATTCCATTTGGGTTTCTTGTGTGTGTGTGTGTGTGTGTGTGTGTGTATGTGTGGGAGAGAGAGAGGGAGGGAGAGAGATGGAGAGATCTGGACCATAGGGATAAAGGTATAGAAACTCAGAAACTGAAGGATGGTCTTATGTTTTCTGCATCTCAGGAGTCGGCACTTACATTGTTCCAACACTTTTGGCTGCTCGTAGCTGCGCATCCACTACACAGGTAAAATCCCATCAGGTTCAACACCTGTTTTCCCCTTCAACCACCATGGTGCAGATTTGAAGCTTCTTCTTAGGCTCTGTTATTGCTCTGGAGAGTCTCTTTTATGGGATGTAACCCAGTTTTGTGACATTACTTTTGTTCAATTTACTCAGAAAATCATGGTATTGTTTTGTTTCCTTTCTCTCCTTTTTTCCCCTCTCTTATCTCCCCCAAATGCAGGTAAAAGAAGAAAAAAATTGAAATTATAGAATTAGCGGACACTGAAAAGAAGGAGAGACTGAGATCATGAATCACTAAACCATTTTTCCTGCCTAGAGAGTGTAATTCAGTGGTATTTTTATAAATGTGATTCAAGCTGTGGCTTTTGTGAAAGATCATGAGACGTATTATCAAAAAAAAAAAAAAAAAAAAAGGCAGGGGAGACCACAGCCACTCATCAGCAAGACCTTACTCCCATGGGTGAGATTTATGTAATTTTTTTGGAAAATGAAACAAGATGAAATCAGTATAATTAAACAGAGGAGACCATCGATCTCCCTCTGTCACTGAATGCCAAGAACAATGGACCATAACACAAGGGCGTGTGGTCTTTGAGTTGGAAAGCCTGGTTTGCTTGCAGGATCTTTAGACATTTAATTTAACCTCTTTTGGTTTTAATTTGGCTTTATGTTAATTTGGTCAACAACCAGTTTAGCACATCAGGGTAAAAAAAAAGCAGCGGTTTTTAAAGTGATAAATGACAAGTTTATGTTATATTTTTGAAGTAAAGCAAAGTAAGGTTTGCTTATTTTGAGCTCTCAAGGTGATCATCTACCTCAGGGTAGGCCCCTGCTAACATGCCAGAATACATATATCTTACAAAAGACCGGAGTATAAATACTGGCTGCCTTTGTAATTTTGGATGAATTACCTAATTTCTCTGAATCTCTGTATTGTTAGCTGTAAAAAGATAATAATACCCTATGTGGTGACCAAGAGATTGAAATTGTCATGAATGAAAGTGATCCCTAGAATTGTGACACTCTCAAATAGCTGAGTTGCTTTGAATTAGCCCAAGTAAGGCTTGAATGTGGCTACTCCAATTAAAGCATTTAACAAACAGGAATGTTTAGTCAGCCTGACTTCAAAACTAGAGAAGGCAGGCATATTATATATTCTGATATATCGTTCTTCCTAGCTAACCCTGGAACATATACATGTTTCTTGACTGATTCTCTGTTGACATGGGACTATTCATTACTACCTGCGGGGATTGTATTGCATGCGAATTATGTGCTCAAGTCTTGGAATCAGACCCACCTGGGTTCTAATCCTGGCTCTACCACCTACTAACTCTGGAAACTTATAAACATTTAATTTCTTTAAGCCTCCATATTCTGATTTGTTAAACATTTAAATAGTAATACCTACCTCATGGAGTTTTTGAGAGGATGATGTGATAATGCATCTGATACAGAAATGGGCACATAGTAGGTTCTGCCTATTATTACCATTTCTCTTATTGTTACTTCCCCCTCTTAGGCTATTTGCTCTGTTTTGCATTAGCAGTTCTATTTCTGTCCATTGCAGAGGCTTCTCTTCTTATTGCTTGAAGTATATTCTTTATCTGCTTCTTTGATGAAGGCCTAGTGCTTTTGTAGTTCCTGACTTGCGTTGCACAGTTAATATTTTAGGGAAAAATTTCACTCCCTTCATTTGCAAAATAGGAATAACAAGTGTGTATGTGTGTGTGTGTGTGTGTTTGTGTCTGCGTATGTGCAGCAAGCTTGCCTGCCTGATGTGGGCTGCTGGGGGACTTTTTCTGGATCCTGTTTTAGAGGTGCAATTACTTGCTGGTACCTCTGTTCCAGCAGGATTTGCAACATAGACAGCCTGTCCTGGTGGGGATACTAGAGCCCTAATCCAGGTTGTTATGCCCTATATCTCATTTGATGCCCTAAAGAGGCATCTGTGCATTAGTTTCCCATTTGCATTTTGACTTGGAATTCCTTCCTTATCGCTGGCACTTGGGGATTTCATTTTGTTCATTTTAAGTTTGGTAGTATCTTGTAAAATTTATTTTCTTTTAAAATATTTTTCTAACATTTTGGAATTTTGGGAGTGAGGAGGTGTTTCCTTCCATATCAACTTCGAAACACATATTGGACCAGCAGGATTGGGTTTGCAATTTGACAATTAAGCTCAGCATAAACTTTTGATTCTGATTTTGGACACATTTCTATATATTGTTAGGTCTTAGTGTCATCAACTACAAAATTAAGTATTAGGTGTTTGGTGCCTAAGACCAGTTTGGCATAAACATTGTGTGATATGACTTCCTGCACAGATTTTCATAGCCTTTTACTCAGTGAGCCCTTTGGGAGAACCATTCCCTTCTGAGGAATACTTCCAGTGCCAGTTCATGCATCTGTAAGAAAAAAGCGGGTCAGGCACTCTGTTATTATTCACACTGCAGGAAACCCTGAGAAGAGCTCAATGAAAGAAATGGCAGCCTAAAATTAAAGATCCATTTGGTATACATGGTGTGTGTATTTTAAACGCTTTTTTTCCCCTCTCCTATCAGTAAACTCCATGACTAATATTCTATTCAATGGTACCAATATAGAAGGAAAAGTTGGAACTGGTGTAAAACAAGATGGTAAAAAAATCATTCATAAATCCAGGGATTCAATAAATAATGAAGATGCTGCAATGGTTTGTAAAGGAAGTCTCTCTGGTGTTTCAAGGTGCCGTCTTTTATGCTGCTATTAGGCTCAGCTATACTGCATTTCAGACTGTCAATACCAGTGTCAGAAATGATCCCAAATAGCTCCTCAGACTCTGGTTTTAGTTTCTTGATTTATCTTCTTCTTTTATATAGGCAGTCAAAGTTTGGTTTGGGTGAACAAGTGAGGAGGGAAATCTTGCACAGCTAAATCTTTAAGTATTAAAACCTCTTGTGTATTCAGCAATTTACAGCTTATTAACACTTTTGTGGGCACAATCTTTCTGTATGACACAATATTAGATTTATTTTTGTTGTTTCATAGATGACAAAATGAAAAATGGGAGAAGTGAGTTGACTGGCTTAAGATTGTATTGCAAAAACAATAACAATAATAATAGTATGAACATTAACTGGGTGCTTCCTATGTGTCAGACATCCTTCTAAATGCTCGATCCTCACAACGCTTACCTCACAATAACCTTGAAGTGTGCTCATCAGAAGGAATAGGTGGGAGTCTGAACATTCCAAGCGAAGGTGGAAGGGTACGCAAAGAAACTTTTCAAAAGAAGATAGACTAATGGCCAAGAAACATATGAAAAAATGTTCAACATCTCTAATCATCAAGGAAATGCAAATCAAAACCACAGTGAGATATCACTTATCTCCAGTGAGAATGGCCTTTATCAAAAAGTCCCAAAACGATAAATGTTGCCGTGGATGTGGAGAGATAGGAACTCTCATACACTGCTGGTGGGACTGCAAACTAGTACAACTTCTGTGGAAAGTAATGTGGAGATACCTCAAAGACATACAAGCAGAACTACCATTTGATCCAGCAATCCCATTACTGGGCATTTTCCCAAAAAAATAAAAGACATTCTATAAAAAAGACATCTGCACTAGAGTGTTTATAGCAGCACAATTCACAATTGCAAAGATGTGGAAACAACTCAAGTGCCCATCAATACATGAGTGGATTAATAAAATGTGGTGTATGTATACCATAGAGTTCTACTCAGCCATAAAAAACAAGGGTGATCTAGCACCTCTTGTATTAGCCCGGATAGAGCTGGAGCCCATTCTACTAAGTGAAGCATCACAAGAATGGAAAAAACAAGCACCACATGTACTCACCATCAAATTGGTATTAACTGATCAACACTTAAATGCACATATAGTAATAACATTCTCTTGCTCCATGAATTAATATAGATGTGTTTGCAGACAAGATTTGTCTTAGGAGTTTTGCAGAGCTTTGCCCTGAAGGAATATGTGAACGAGTTGGTTTGCATTTCAAATACTGTTACACTCAGAAGGGCGTCTCTGAAAGACAGTAGCGGCTGTATCCTACAAGGCGCCCCGTTTCTCAGACCTAACGGTTTGGGTTTGCTTTGTAAAGCAAAGCAAATCTGTTAAAAACTACAGGATGAGAGCTGACAATGGAGTGCCCCCCGGAACAGACAGCTGCCCGAATGGCTAAAAACAAGCTCTTGTTTAAACCACTCTAGACTACCTGTCTCCATTCACAATAACCTAATAAATATGGAGCCAACATATCTCTGTTTAACCCCTCTGTTAAGTGATAAACTTACCTTAGAACTTAGAAGTTAATCTTTGAAAGATTTTGTAACCATTCGCTCACGTAGATAGAATTAGTTAAAGGATCTGTAGAAGCCTTTTGAAAATCTGTTAACCTGAGAGGAACTACCTGTTGTTATCTAAATCTGTTACCACTGGCAATTAATCACTATTCCCTATAAGTTACCATGTCAGACCTCATTCGGGGCTTTTTGAGACCCACGGAGAAGGTCTAGGCCTCCTGAGATCCCGCTTTGCCTATAATCTTTATACACTTATAAAACTATATCTTTGTCCCTGTGTATTCTTTTATTTCTTTTTTTTCCATTTTTCTCTATTATTTTCTTATCCCTTGCAACTCTACCAAAGGGACCCGTTTTTTTGTGGGGAACACTGGCCATGTTCTTGGCAACATTCATGGGGTGTCGGTCAGATGGGAGAGGGGAGGAGTTGATGGGTATATACACACCTAATGGGTGTGGTGCACACCACCTGGGGGATGGACACACTTTAAGCTCTGACACAGGTGGGACAAAGGCAATATATGTAACCTAAACATTTGTACCCCCAAAATATACTGAAATAAAAAAAATAAAATGCACTTTTATTGCAAAAAAAAAAAAAAAGAACTGTTCAAAATGTTGGCAGGTGCTGGGAATGAGAAAAGTGTTCAAAGTGGAGTTTGGAGAGATGAAGGTGAAGGCTGAAACAGAGGTAGACATGATTATGGAGGGCCTCCTATACTTTGCTGAGAAGTTTAAATTTTATCTTCTCATATGTGGTAGGCAAACTCTTTCTGTAAAAAGCCAGATAGTGAATAATTTTTTTGTGTGGGCCATGCTTATGGCCACTGTTACAACTACTCAGCTATGCTGTCAGAGCACAAAAGTGCTATAGACAATATGTAAACAAATAGGCACAGCTTTAATGGGTTCCAATAAAACTTTATTTATAAAAACAGGCAGCAAGTGAGTAGAATTTGGCCTATGGGCTGTCGTTTGCTAATCTCCATTCTAGAAAATAGTGGACCACTGACATTTAAAGGCAAATGGAATATGAGGCATATACGGCTTCCTCAAAAAGAAGGTCTTCCCCACCTGATATAAAATAAAATGGTTAAATTGAGGCAAATATAAATTATTTTCCCCCTGTGTCAGGAAGAATAATTTCATAGGAGCAATGGCCAGGCCCTTTTCTCTAAATAGATTGACCATAAGTTCCTGGTTTGTGTGGGATAGCCTGTTTTACACTGGTTTCTAAGCATTCTAACTAATAGCATCTCCTTTCATGCTCAAAAGTTTCCCCGTTTGGATAATAAATTATAAACAGTCAAAGGTTTATGTTAAACCTAAAAAGGGGTGCATTTTAGAACCTCTTCACAAAGGGTAGGCATTAGGCCTAATCTTTCATAGTTGGTGTGATGGGCTAAGAAGAGTGATGAATACAGAATTCTGCCATCTGTGGGGATCGGCGGTCCTGGTTCTACTCCTTGTGAGTTGGGTGGTCTTGGGTGCTAATAGCCCAGCCTCTCCAAGCCAAAATTTCTTTCATTGAAAACTGAAGAGTGCTAAGTCCTTCCATATTATGGGACTATGTGGATACAATATAATGATATTTGTAAAAGCAAGCTCACAGGGGAAATAATTTGTAATATACTATCCAAGTGGAAGAGAGGCAGAATTACAAGGTAGGAAGGGCTTTGGACCCATGACAGAAAGAGTGTAACCTAGTGTTCACCACTTACCATCCAGGAGGCCTTGCAGAAATAATCACCTCGCTGAGCCTCAGAACCTCACTGGGGTCATCACACCACCTTTTTAGAATCACTGTAATTGTTAAAGATTATGTGTATAAACTGTCAAGCACAGTGCTTGGCACATAATTAGCACATGGTAAAATGTAGTTATTATTTTGCAAACAATCACATGCCGTGTCAAAGCTATTACATATCTTTACTTTGATACATGCCTCAAATTTTTTACCTCCATTTCCCTGCAGTATCAAATTTCTCTTTGTTTTTTTCCCCATTGTTCTTTAAGCCATATCCACTCAGCAGGGTTCCAAAATTGTGATGATGGTGATCCTTACTGAGTTCCTTATTGAGCAATTTTTATGTTATAGGCCTCTCTCGATTAGGCATATTTTCTAAGTGGTCTAATGTAGCTATTTTTGACTTCGTCTGACTTTTGAGGCTCTGATGCACTTTTGAATCTTTGATTTCTGGGACCATTCTCAGGTCAGGGCAGAGCTCCCCATGGTTTTTCTTCAATAGGGAAGGCCAACCGAGATCACAGCCTAAGGAATCATGGCGGTGGGCACCATGCTGTTTCTCTCCTAATGCCTTGCCTACACCCTTCTATCATGCTTGCTTGAGGACCTAAAAATAATTGGTTGGAAGTACTACTCACTTTTAGTCTTTTATCCAAGTTTAACAAGAATGTTGTGCCAAATAACATGTACTATAAATGGCTCGAACCTAACAAGTACTCTTTTGGGACATGTGATCTGTTGTCATTCTTCCTTCCTTGAGAGGGAAATTACAATCTTCCAAGATTCTCCTTCCATTTCTATAGAATGTGGGTGCTAATTTGAAAGCAGTCTCATAAAATGGAAGCAAACCAGGCTAATTAGAAATATTTATGGGCCTGTTAGTGAATATATGTCTAATTGAAATAACAAGGCACTCCCTGAAGGGGAAAAACGTTCCTTTGGTTGTAGGAATAATTAGCCTGAGCTGTTACATTGAAATAAGATAAAACTCTTTCTCTCCTGACTGGATCCATTTTTACTTGGTCAGACCAAGGTGTCCCCAGAAGGACTCATTAGTATTTTTATTATTTAATTTTCATTTTTTAAATCAAAGCTAGACTTGCATATATTTCTTATTCCCCCGAGAAAATTACTTCAACTTTTTTAGTTGATTCTTTTGGTACTAACTCCATACCTCAAAGTAACAGATTTATATTGTATTTAAATAATTTCTTTAAGTTTTTATTTTTTACCAAAGTTACATACATGCATATATTTAAAAGAGCCAAATATTTTCTATAATGCTTGTTTGTAAAACCAACAAGATATCCATGTCACCCTCCCCCTGCCCATTCCCACCTTCCTAGAGGAAACCACATTTTGTATTTACTTCTACGATTCTATTTAATATGACATTATTGTTACTTCTTGGCTTTTTAGCTTTAAGCATTGTCTTTGCTCTCTGGAAGAAGCAAATTTAGTTTTCTTTTAGATACGTGCTAGTGAGGACCACTCCATCCGAGCATCTTTCCTGTCTTCCTTCCTACATATGGTTTTATCATAATTATGGATAAATCAGTATTCTATATTTACATTATCAGGACTATATTTAAACTAATCATGGCTGAGCCATGTAATATACTTTGATTATTTTTGCTATCCTGCATTTTTTCCCAAAGGTTTTAGCTTCTAAAAAAATACATTTGCTTAGTTTTCTTTGGATTTAGCATTAATTCCATGCTCAAATCTCCCACGCCAATGTGTAAATCTCTGCTAGATGTATTCTTTCACATCTGGTATTTGTTCAATTTCTTTTCTGGAAGAAAAATCTCCCAAAGCCCCCTGGCATGTTCTCATCTGGATTAATTTCTATTTCTAGTCTCATCCTGAGATCTCACTTCACCTCTCCATTTTCACCTTTGCCTCTGTCATGTATTCCTGGATCCCAGATCTTCTCTTTCTTAATACCTTCTCTCCTTTGATTGAGTATATCCTCCAGTAGCTTCCTGAGGAAGACATAAAACTACATGAAAGATGGATTGTTTGACATCTTGCATGTCTGAAAATGTCTGTATTTTATTTTTACACTTAATAAATAATTGGCCAAGTTAGAATTCTCAATTGGAAATCATTTTCTTTCAGAATTTTAGAAAATTTCTGAACATGTGACAAAGCAGAGTTCAGAGAAATTCCATGCACTCAAACAACTACCAGCCTCAACAACTATCAGCATTTTGCCTACTTGTTTCATCTACCCCGCACCCCCCCGCCCCGCCCCACATTCCTTTCTGTTTGTTTTGCTGAACTGTTTGGAAACAAAACCCAGCCACTATCTCACTTCACCTCCAATGGATTCAGAATGGATCTCCAAATGGATCTCCAAAGGAACATAAAGGGTGTTGTCTTACATAAGCACAATTCCATTATTGCATCTAACAAAACAATAATTCCTTTATGTCACCCCAAACAAGTCCTATTCAATTTTCTCTGACTGTCTATAAATATCTTTTATAATTGCTTTATTTGAATCAAGATCCAAACGATCTCTACCTGTATTTGATTGTTATGTTCCTGATGTCTCTTTTAATCCCAAATCTCCAGAAGTTAGGTTTAAAGCCTCGATTAGATTCCAGTTGAATTGTTTTCCCAAAAATGTTCCATCGGTGGTAAGAATCTCTCTTTTAATTAAGATTGGACAGTGGTTCAAGTAGTAATTGCCTACTCTCTTTTTTGCAAAGTCCTCCATCAATTTTTTACCTAGTGGGCAGGGTGCAGTGGCTCATGTCTGTAATCCTAGCACTCTGTGAGGCAGAGGCGGGAGGATCACTTGAGGTCAGGAGTTTGAGACCAGCCTGAGCAAGAGCAAGACCTTGTCTCTATTAAAAAAATAGGAAAAAAAATTAGCCAAGCAACTAAAAATAGAAAAAATTAGCCGGGCGTGGTGGTGCACATCTATAGTCTCAGCTACTTGGGAGGCTGAGGCAGGACGATCGCTTGAGCCCAGGCGTTTGAGGTTGCTGTGAGGTAAGCTGATGCCAGGACACTCTAGCCTGGGTAACAGTGAGAATCGGTCTCAAAAAAAAAAAAAAAAAAAAAAAAAAAAATTTGTACCTAATGGTTGTAATATTGGTTGATGATGATTATACCAGTAATCTCCTTATAGGGGTTGTGAGGTGGTGATTTTTCTAATTCTATCATTCTTATTTGTATATTAGTTGGAAATCTTCTGATTGAAGGACTGTTTCTCATTCAGAAGGACTGTCTGGTTCATGCTACAAGAGCAAGACAATCCTTTCTATTTGTTTGCTAGTTTTCAGAGTAATCAATAGCACCTTGGAAGCCTCTTATACCATCTAGTAAATTTTTTTATCTCTTTTATTTGAGTAGTATGATGAACTAATGACTTTTAAATGTTTAATTGTTTTTTTAAATTAAATTCTGCCATTATGTATTTGATGCTTAAATTGCTTTATTGGCCAGTGGAAACCTTTTTCTCTGAGAAATTTAAAGGCATTTATTCATTGGCTTTTTAAAACAGATGATTATAAAATCCTTTAAATGAAACCTATTTTTTTTCTCTGAAGGTTTGTAGGATCTCTTCTTTGTCTCCAATGTTCTGAAATTTCACAGCGATGTAACTATTCTGATCCTTTTTTCCTGGACTTGCCCATCTACTTAATTGGCCTTTTTCAGTCTGAAAATGTGTGTCTTCCAATGCTGGGAAATTTTCTTTAGACTCTGGTAATTATTTTACCCCCATTTCCTCTGTCTCTTTTTGTAGTACTCTTATTATTTAGTTGTTGGGTCCTTGACATTTCTTAGTTTTGCTTTTCTTTATTTTTAGTTTTTGTCTATTTGACTTTTGGAAAATTTCCATAACCTAATCTCTCAATCTTCTATAGGAATTTTCTATTTTTATGTTATTAATTTTAATTTCAAAGAGCATATTTTGTGTTCTCTTGAATACTCCTTTCTGTAATATTCTTTTCTTCTCTCCTGGATATAATGTCTTCTTTTACATCTCTGAGGAATTGCCTGGGCAATCTTTTGGATACCTTATGTTACTATATTTAAATTAAAAAAATTGGGGCTAGGGGATAGTCATATTTTCCAAAGAGTGCTCTTCCAGTATTTTACCTAGAAGGATAGAACTGGTTGCTACAATTCTGGGAGCTGAAATGAAGAAGAAGACAGGGAGTCCTAGTATTCAGTCTATGTACATTCACTCAATACCTTTAAGTATTTTATTCCTGTTCTTAGCTGTTCGATGTCCTCCAGTCCAGAGACCCTCTGTTCTACCTTTCCTATAGAATAAACTTCCAGCTTTCTAGCAGAGAAGGGGATGACTTGTCAAATTGATTTTTAACCGTCTTCCAAGGAGATCAGTTGCCAAATTGATTTTTAGCCATCTTCCTAGTTTTAGTCTCCTCTTTGTCCTTACTTCCAGAGTTGCTTGGTAGCACCAATTCCATATTCTTTTAGGAATCAGTATTGTGATTAGGTTAATTCTTCAGTTTTTCTCACTGCCAGCTTAGGATTGGTCTTTAGCACCCCACATGAAGTTATAAAGACTACGTATTGCACCACTGTGGGTGAACTGTTTGTGAACGGCACCAGATGTAAATGGTGCCCCGGGATTGTGAAGCACGCAACATGCAAAACCATACATAGTGGCCCAACTCAGATTCTCTTGAATCTAGTACATGAGTTACAACTCGTCTTCCTATTTCCCATTGTCCAAAATTTTGTTCCTCTTTTCTTCTCTCCACTTGTATTGAACCTCCTCCTCCTCCTCTTCTTTCTCTTTTTCACTGTTATTTTACTGTAATTTAGCAGGAAGAAGAGTTAACTGTGTGTGTTCACCATCTTTCTTTAGAATTCTCATAAAAAGTTTTCTATCTTTTAAAAATACAGCCTGTTGTTTGAATGCTTAATATTTAAAGTGCACATGTAATTTTGCATCTGAAGAGGTCATTTTTCCTAAATTCTAAGCAGTTTGAAAACCATCAAAACTTGCAAAGGTGGTGATAGTAGCAATAACTGTAACTTATGATTTTACTATGAAGTCATGGGGATGGACGCATTTGTTTGTTTTTCAGCCTGTTTGAGATCCTTAGGAGTTGCACATTAAAGTCCAATAAACAAGGTGGAAGGAAAAGCTATGATGATGGCTTTTTGCATTTGAGAGTGCCCATATAGGTATGAGGTGGGAATAAGGCCTGAATAAGGAATCTTGTCTTAGGGTTCACACTACATTAAGAAGCAGTTTTATGTATACACAAACTGAACTGAGTAGATGTTAGCTGTGCCTACCTGTGGAACTGCCTGAGTATTACTTTTTTTTATGCACCTGGCCCTTTATGGTGGAGTGACTTACATATGCATTACTATAATAATATTGTTTATTGTGTGCCTACAATTGCATACATCCCTACTAATGATTCATTCTTTGGCATGAAAATTTAAATTACATATACCTCATGGGAGAGATTACACATTACACTTTGCAGTCATCCACACCTGAATGTGAATAAATTTATCCAGCTCATCTTAACCATTGGTTAGGAGTAAAACAGCAAGGGAGTGAACAATTATAGTGAATATATGCACTAACATTGCTTTCCAACTCTTTTATATGTAAATGTTCAATGCAATTACCTATTAGTTCTTGTCTGGGGAAAAACATAGTTACGTGATCAAGATTGCTGGGAAAAGGTACAAGAAACATCCTTTTGATCCTAGCAGATCCAAACTTAAGAAAAATACACATCTAGAAAGAGAAACAAACAAAAAAATTCTTTCAGTATATTGTTGGCTCCATAGGGATATATCATTGGTTATTATAAAATGGTCATTTTCATATAAAAGATGGATCTTACAGCATCAGGAGCTTCTTCCTTTGATATTTGAAGAGATCAAGTATATTCTCTTAGGAAAGGTAAATTTGAACACCAAAAGCAACATACAAATGATGATTCTAAAAGAAAGAATGACAATGGCACCGTCCTTGTTTTAATGAGTGTTTTAAGAGAAAGACTCAGTACTGAGTTTGTATTTCATAAGTGACAATGACAGGTACAGAAGTCTCCCTGTAATATGTCACTATGGGAAAAGGAGCACATTGCTGTGCTGACGGCCAGATGTGGTTGGAGTCTTTGGGCATGAGATGTAGTGTACGAAGGAGGAAGGGTTTTAGGGTAATGAGAAAGCCCAAATAACTTTTTTTTTAATTGAAAAAGCAACAATTGTTTACTTAATTTTTTTATTTTTTGCAACCATCACCACTGTCTATTTTCAGAACTTTTTATCATCCCAAACAGACACTCTGTATGCATAAACAATAACCCTTTCATACCTTCCTTCTCCTGCCTTCTGGCAACTGCTATTCTACTTCCTGTCTTTATGAATTTGTCTATCCTAGACACCTCATATAAATGGAGTCATGCAATATTTGTCATTTTGCATCTGACTTCTTCCACTTAGCATAATATTTTCAAGATTTACTCATGCCGTACCATATATCAGAACTACATTCCTTATTATGGTTGAATAATGTTCCATTCTATGGCTAAACCACATTTTGTTTATCCATTCATCTGTGGATAGACACCTGGGTTGTTTCCATGTTTTGGCTGTTGTTAAGAATGCTGCAAGGAACACTGGCATGCAAATATCTGTTTGAGTCCTTGTTTTCCACTTTTTTGCGGGGTATATACCTGAGAGTGGACATGCTGGATTGTATGGGAATTCTATGTTAGACATTTGGATGAATGGAGAGAAACTTTTAAGAGTGAAGTTTATCTTTTTCTTATTGGAACGCTAAAAGGATGAGATTTTGTGAAGTTGTTGTGGCAGACATTTTTCAGCATTCAAGGGGCTTCTTTTTGAACACATGGCTTTTCTTGGGTGTTGGTGAGACAACATATTTGTATAGAACAGGATGGTTCCTGTTCTTTTATTCACAAAATCTGAAAGGAGGGCATCAGCTGAACAAAGTCTGTCATAATGACCTTGGCGATGGCAAGAAAAGATGCCGGGGACACAGGCTGAGAGGGGCTGCTGTAGTGTTTCCTGGCCTCACCTGGCATCTATCTGCCTTTTGTGCCTGGCCATTTACTACCACTGTTGTTCAAGGAGAAGAGAGTGTGATAGCCATCTGGAAATCATGTGGAATAAGTAGCTTTTCTTTGCTCCTACACCCTTTGAGCATTATCTTAATTTCCTGACTCCATTTCCCCATGCTGTATCTGAGCCATGATCTTGTTGACCTGGTGGTAGGAATTACTAGAATTACCTTTTCCTTTAGAGCAGAAGTCTGATGCTTTAGGGCTGCATGGTGGTCATGGAATGGAAACTTTCTTTATGAAGATGCTGCCAACTGTTGCTGATATAATTTAGTGACAGTCTTAGGTTATCTAGCATTGCCTCAGACCTGGAGTTGCCAGGCAAAATACAGGACACTTGGTTAAATTTGCATTTAGATAAACAATGGATACTTTCTTTTTATTGTTTACTTTTTTTTAAAGCATAAGTATGCCCCAAGTATTGCACGGTACATGCTTATCCTAAAAAATGATTTGCTGTTTATCTGAAAGTCAAATTTAACCGAGTGTCCTGTATTTTAACTTGCTATATCTGGTAACCTTACTCAGAGCACCAAATGCCTGTGAGGCCCCTACTTTTCTTCAGAGTGTTCTTCAATGCATGCACTCCCTGTCTGTGTGGCTTTGTTCCTCATGCATGGTGCAGCCAGCCCATGTATCTCAGGAGGCCAGTGCCCAGCAGGGGACAGGCAGCAAGTGTATCCAGTGAGGAACCATGGCAGGGAACACTAGGAGGGCTTGAGGGAAATGGCCCTGTTTTGTTACCTGTTTTGCACAGGTGGCCTCTCTCACCAGGAACCAGGTGGACATGCAAGGAGCATGGTGCACAGGAGCCACTGGAGCCCCTGCAGTGGGGCTTATGTCCCACCTGATGTCAAGGACGCAAATGCCTGTCCACTACCCATGGGGCTGGGGTGCACACTGGACGGGGAGGTGATTTTCAAACCTGGCGGAAGCAGGCCCGAGTGAAATATCTCAGCTGAAGCCCTGCGCGAATGGAGGCAGCGTTTGTCTGGACCTTGCAGGGTGGACTGGGGGCGCAGAACTTAGTAGAGGGGGTAGAGTGGTGGGAAAAGGGTGCAGGAATCAGACAAACCACCTTTTCCACATTTGCACCTCCAAGGACCGTAATCCCAGGCTTTAGCTGTCAATCTGCCGTTTCCTTCAGCTCTACCAGCCAGATACCAGAGCACAATGTACTTTCCCCCAAGCCCTTCCATTTACGACTTCTGCCCCCTAGTGGACGTTGCTACTGCTGTTATTCCCAGCTCCACGCTTTCATAGACCTGAAATTTGTCCCATTTTTATATTTTAAACTCAATGATTATAGCCACTGCAGCTGCTAGGTAAAGTTAGGCAAGTTTTCCTCGTGTCTGGATTGGCTTTCAAATGAGAATTGATAAATTAAATTATGGTCATCTGTAGAGGAGTGGATGAGAAATAATGATTTAGATATGTGTCATAATGTCACAGAAACACAGAGCTCTCTGGATCTGTTTTTATTCCTCACTCTCTCTTTTTTTTCCAGATGAAAGAATTCTTTATCTTTTCTCCCTGCCCAAGCCACCACAAGCCAATGTCCAGCATATTACAGGAGAGGGTTACTTTTACATACCAGGGGCAGACTGTAAAAGGTATGTGAGGGGCCCGTCTAGATTGTTTTCCAGCTTATTTTCTTTTTGACAGCCTTAAAAGGCCTTTTAAAGTTGCCAGGAGAGTAGATTCATATTTTTATCATTCTACCTGCATAGCATTTTGGACACATTTATATTCCTGAAAGCATAATAATACATAACATTTAGCATTTAATTTATGACTCCTGCCACATCTGGTATAAAACTCCTTCTGAAGCAATAAATCAACCTCTTCATGTCAAATTGCCATTCATTCTTTGACCTCCTCCATAATTTATGGTTCGTGAGTACAAAATGGGAGAAGCAGCTTAAATCAAGTGGATTTTAATTAACAATCGTAGAAAATTCAGAAGAATATTTGCAATTTATTCATGAGACGAAAGGACTTTGTTGCTTGAAAGAAAAAAAAGCATCTCATTTCCATGGGTATAAATTGAAGTGTATTCTGGGTGCTTCGAAACCACAACATAAAGATTTTTCTGTACTTTGAGTTAGGAAGATAAAGTGATTGTGATAGGAAAAGCTGTCCAAGCTCCTAGGACAGAATCCATTTTCTAGAAGAGATTTTGAGGGAAAAGAGGAGGGAAGGCATGTAACTATCTCCTGTTAGTGCAGCCTTTAACAGAGTTGCCTGGCTGCTGACACGGTGCCTTTCATGTCAAACAATTTTATTTCTAAGCTTTTCACAGTGTGTCCTAAGTAGCTTCTATTAGCATTGTCCTGTTCGTTTCCTTGGCAACAGAGCTGGTCAATTTAGACACCATTTAAGAGCTGCAGAAAAAGCAACAACCAGCAGTGTGATGGGCACAATTATAGAGAACAAGCCGAATACAATCCTCACCGGAGGAGAGGCATTTTCTTCCAGGGCCCATTTTATTTTAATTAAAATTGAAAAGCTCTTTTAAACAAGGCCCTAGATTAAGCACAGGCCAGAGTAATCTACTGTACAACCACTGCGGCCGCATTGCTTAATGTTCTCTCTTTAACCTTAATGGATTGCTTACACTTTTTGAAATAAACAAGGAAGGAAAACCTAGGGGCAATATGGTAGCTTCTTGTTATCTGTCTTTAGAGTAAATATAGGATGGAGAGACACCACTCTTTTCACGTCTGGAGTCTTATTTAAGTGAAGCTCAGGAAACCACCAGGTGCCCCATGCAATGATTATATTTTATCTTGCATGAGAAAATAAACTTTTATTTCAATTATCATAGGTGGTCTCATGTGCCATTTACCTAATTTCTTTCGTTGCAGTGATTTTATGTAGCAATTTATTTCCAATAACTTTACATGGATCATTTTGAACATAGAACCAAGTAGAAGTTTGCAATTTTCAGGACTGAGTTTTATGTTGATAGTTGGCTTTGCACTGTTACTGCATTCACAGCTGTCTTGTGTGCAGGATGGGACGGAACATAATTTGAGGATAGGGACAATATTTTCTCCTAGTACGGGATATGTTAGGATGAAAATAAGTTAATTTATCTACTACATATATTTGCAAATAAGACAAAAAGATTACTTCCACAGGGACTGGAAGGCAGCTTCAATATTATATTCACTTTAAGAAAGTTAGACAAGGGAATTTGTACTTGTGATTAGGGAATTTTTGATAATACTGTTTGTGTTATGGGGAATGCACTGAGATATTTCAGGTTTTGCATCTTTTATGCTTTTAAATGAGTTCCATCTAAATGGAACCCTGGAAGGCAGTGATGCTTCTTCATTGAAAGTATGAAAGCAGAAACATAAATTTTGTTATTGGAGATATCTTAAGGAGGATTCATGCCCCAGTAGGATATTCAATGACAAAAATCTGTTCTTATATTTACATTCCTATCCCTGAAGATGGACTAATACATGTTCCCCAAAGGAGCCCAGGGCTTAGTGGGAGAAAATGACCCCTTCACTTTGTTACTGTTATCTGGGAATACGTTTCACCTTTTCTGCAGGGCTTCTGTATTTCCTGGGAGAAAATACAGAAATGTTCATCTCTAAGCTGTTTGGATCCCTGTCTTACCCTATGAACAAATATAATAAGTGACCCAGTGTCCATGAAAGTTCCTGATCAGATATTACTAGAATCACAGAGTTTCTGAGATTTCTCTGCACTTCTCCATTTAGTAAGAATCAGCCTGGATCATGTTTCCCATCGAAAATATTGCTGGAGGCTTAAAACCATTCCAGTCAGGATCTCCACGGCTAGATAACAAAGATGCCAATTAATGACGACTGTAAAGGGGTAGAGCAGGGCCCACCAGTTATTTTCCCATCTGGTACCCATGAACAACTAGATACGGTAGGCTGTCATTTCACCTTTGGTATTTATATAATGCTCACCATAGAGATTGATTGGAAGGAGCCCCATGGATGTGACGGACCGACAGAGGATAAGGGCAGATGTCGTCCATCTTTTTCATTATGGTGACTATTTTAACGAACAGGCCAACTTGTTTCTGCAGTCCATTAAATGGTTGACAGTATAAACATCTGGAGAATAGTGCTGGGAATTGGGTTTGGCAGGTGAGGGCTCTTTGGCTAGCAGGGAGGAGGTGTGGGATTCCTTGGGGGCTGCTGCTTCTGGGGAGAACCGTATAAGCTGCCCGGTTCAGGAGACCCTGCTGTCCTTGACACGAGGGGCTCAGGGTATAGAAATGAGGGTATAGAAATGATTTGTGCCACCGAAATGGCACATGGCCAAGAGCATTTTCTGTCTTTTTACATTCTTTCAGAATTCTCTACCATGTCTAGCCTCTTTTAGTTTCCTGAGCTCTGAACCTGATTCATGGAATAACCTTGAGCAAATTACCACCTCTCCTGGCCTCCCGTTCTCTCATCCGTGAAATGTAGATCCCTTGGACTCCCAGTTCCCTCTCTCTATGGAATAACTCCTTCTGAAAAGCATTTTGATCTCTATAGGGAAAGGTGTTATACGGCAACACAGATTTATATTTGATTCCACACCACCCGCAAGTTCAATTTGTGTGGTCGCAGCCTGACTCCACAAACAATGTAAGTGTTTCTTGGGGTGTATTGGCAATAACACCTGAGAGGGGAAACTTTTTAAATCTCTACATTAGCAGCACTCAGCTTATTTTTTTTTTTTAAATCATGTTTTTGTCCTTCTAAGACAGAGATTTTTGACTGTAGTGCTACTGGCATGTTGGGATGAATAATTCTTTGTTGTGTGTGTGTGTGGGGGGCTGCCTCGTGCTTTGTAGGCTGTTTACTAGATGCCAATATCATGCTCCTGCCTACCCCAACTTGTGACATGCAAAAATGTCTCCAGACATGGCCAAATGTCCTCTGCAGGCACAAAATCTCTCCCAGTTGAGGATCTCTCTTCTCAAATGTGTTTTGATAGTCTGGGATGGGAGTTGTGCTTGAATCTGGGCCTCGGTGGGGAGGGCTTATATTAGCCGGTAGCTTCCAAGGTTTGAAGCAAATCCAAGAAAGAAAAAAAAAAAATTTCATTTTTGTATTTGAGTGCAGTTAGTTTCATGATACTCTCCTAGCACTTTTTCCCACGAGATTGCTGCTGCCTGTCATCGTGATAAGAACAAACAAGGGATGCTGGCTTCTGCAGCCTGAGCTTTTCTTAAATGAAGACTAAGGGTTCTATTAGGTCTGTTTGAAGTCTCTGGATGGAAAAGCAGACACCCAGTCTTGCTGTGAGAGATACAGTCTCCTCAACTAATGATGCTATATGTTTATTTGGAAAAGCTTCTTGCTTCACAGTGGCAGCCCATTAGCTGATTTTGTGTCCAACAAGCATACCCATTGATTCTTCTCATGTTCAGGGTGTGATATAAAAGCCTGCACTGTGCTGGGCTGGCATAGTCTCTAAACATGATGTAATCATTGTACTTAAGTCATAAAACAATCAGGAAGGACCCTGACTGAAATAACTAAGAGATGAAACATTGCATCTGCCACAGCAGGCCAAGGAACAAAGAAGTATTTAGAGATTTGGTTAATTATTCTGTCTGCTAACTGAAAATACTGGGCATATTTTTTGAAAAGCATAATGAAATGTTACTGGAAGAGACTCCCTTATCTCAAAGAAGACAAGTATTTAAGAATTTAACATTATACTTTAAGGATCACATTTTTTAAGAATTTGAAATTCTCAGACAAAATGCCACTATCACAAACCTATGTCCACTGAGTACTACTACTTTCTGTATTATAACTTATAGGACACGTTTCCTAACTGGAATTTGACTGACAGCTTCACCTTTCCAGAAGACAGATGTAAAATCAGAAGGCAAAACAAAACAAAAAATGCACTAAGTTTTGTGTGCTAATCAATCAATTAAATAATTTTCTTCACATCCATTTCTTCACATGCATTCAATGACTATCAGCCCTGAGAGAAGAGGCCTGTTCAGGTCTGGGAAGCAGGCTTCATGGTGTACAGGCAGAAAGTCTCAGGTCTCAGGTACCAGGATTGTGTCTAAGAGTGTGAGCTCCAGGTGTGGGCACCTTCTCTTGTTTTTTTGGACACTGTAGATGCAGGTAGGATCTTGGCTGAGAAAAGGACACACTAAGGCCCTTTAAAGGGCAGGGCCCAGTGCAGGGACCCCTTTGCCTGCATCTAAAGATCGTGCTCTTGACAATCAACCCAGAACCAGAATTTAGGTGCAATGAGACAGATGGAATTGGTTTCAGTTAAATAAGTTGATATACATAAACCACGAAGAAGAATACCTGGCACATGTAGGCACTGTGTAGGCATTAGCTATACTGTCACTAGAGTTGAGGAAACCAATCTAGGTTTTGGCTTATGGTATATTTTGGGTATATTTCACAAAAATAGAATTTGCTTGAAACAAGAAAAAGATTTAAAAAAAAATTTTCCAGCACTATTATCTTCGAATGGTTGTTCCATTGCCATAACGTATTATTTAAATAATGCTGTGAACTTTTGGACTTTGAGGTTTGGGCTCACAGGTTTGGTGGCTTATAATCCCCCTTGTAGTCTGTCAACCATGTGTGTTCCCTCAGGATGGGGATATAGCCCGTGTCTCTGGGTCAGTGCTTCTGTTGGTCAGTTTTTGGAGACCAACACCTTACATTAGGCCTTGTTTTACCATCTTACAAATATTTAGCATTGTCAGGTGAAAATATTGGTGACAATGTGGATAAAACAGTCTAAATTCATCAACATTACTGGAAAGACTACTTGGAAGGCACATTGTTAAGTGGTTGGTCAGTTGTTTACCTTTTAAAAATTGCCTATGACTTGATCTTATAGCTTAGTTTTTTGGTCAGGTGTTTATTGATCTATCATTTCAACTTCACTTCCAGAAGAATGATTGACTTGCTTATTTTATTTTTTTTATTTTTTACTCCTAACCCCATTAGTTACTGATTCTATTATTCTTAATAGAATCTGTTAGTGCAACCTTGATGTAATCTGTTTTGGGAATCCTTTAAGAATATTGCCACACTATCTCAAAAATCTAATGATGGATTGGCATACAAAACTTTAAAAGTGACGTGGTGACTTTCTTCCTCTTAATCACCTACGAATCATTGAGCTCCATGTGAATCCAGGGTAGGACTGGCTAGATCTCTCTGAGTTAACAAATCAAGGTGTCAAGTTAGGCTTGTTTGTTACTTCTGAATGCCAGGAAGCCTGTCCTAATGTCCTAAAATAGCAAGGGCTCCAGAATAAATCATCTCAATTTATTTTAGGATTTCAGTTTCTACTGAGTAATTTTTACAATTCAGTTCACCTAGTTTGAGAGAAGTCTAGCCAGCAGGGCTGTGACAAATCAAGTTAGGGTACTTGATAATGAAAAGGGAGATGTGGTAAAAAGCAAACTTTTAACTTTACAATAAGGTCATCTTCATTGTTGAGCTACGCTTGTTGCCATTCAAGCAGTAAGAGGCTAGATGTAAGTCCAAGGGAGCATGGTTAAAAGCTACAGTGTTTATATTATGTCGTATTGATCCACTGAATGTTATTTCATTCATAGAAATAAAGAAATAGAAAGATAATTGTGTAGCAACATAAAATACATTCAAAATATGAACATATTTGTGATAATTGTGTAGTAGCATAAAATGCATTCAAAATACTAGCACACTTTCCTTCTAAAAAAATAAGGTCATTTGGCAGGGAGACATCTGATTTCTTTCTCCTGTCTTTGACTCATTCCTGTTTAAACTGGTGCTGCCTTCCTCCTTCCTCATTAATAAATCACTTTGGTCTTATCCAGAAGAAAAACATAAACCCTTCCTTTATATCTCAGAAAAGCCTCCTATTTATGCATATGCTCTCCACTCTCATTTATGATGAATTTGTGCTTTGAAAGAAGCCCGTATTTCCCTTCCATATGTTCATGTAAACATACAGAACAATGGCCACATATTTTCAATATCCTCACTTTGTAAGAATATTAATAGAGTTATAACTCTCAGTAGTTCCTCTGGAAAATAAGTCATTAAAAAAATCCTCATATAATATGGTGGTCTTGAGATTAGAAATTAAACTGAGGCTCCTTATTTGGAATTAAGACCAATTTAAGAAAACTTGTAAAGTGAATTGAGGTTTTCTTTGGGGAAGATGATCTGTTTTCCGGGCTTGTGGTGTGCCCAGTTTGCTTGTTCTGATCAGCTCCTCAGAAATAGCTCAGGCTCCAGGATTTTTCCTTTCCCCTCCGTGCCCACGTGAACACGTGTCTATCTCGTCCATTCCCTTGGCACTGTTCTTTGTTTCTCAGGAAGGCAGCCATCTCATCTGAGAAATTATGCTAATGGAATTTAGATGCTAGGCCCAACCAAAGAGGAAAGTGCCTACTGAAGGCCCTCAAGACACAGCCTTCCCCATGGCGTCTGAGCAAACGCAGAGGTGTTACGTTAACATCCTCAGTTCAAAGAAGAGCAACCGAAGAAGCATCTGAGCGAAAAGAAATCTCAGGGCTCCCGCATGCGCTAAAGGCGGATGGTGGATGCAGCGCCTGGTTAGCCCGGCCAGTGCATGTGGGATACGCTCCCAGCAAGACTTGGGACTTTGGGTGGTGGCTGCTGAGGGCAGGAGGAGGGGAAGGCTCAGGACGGTCTCCACCATCAGAGGTCTCAGAGTCTGGTTGTCGTCTGTCCCCGAAGCGGATGACCAGGGCTAGGGAGGCTGCAGGGACTGGCCTCAGCCGGTTCCTGGTAGGTGGCGGTGATGTCTGTGTCTCTTGGGGGTGCCCTTGAGTGGCATTTTGGGCTGTGGACTCTGTGCCCGGGTTCAACATGCAACACGCTATGGGAAAGTGACCATTTGGGGAGTAGTCCAAGCAGAGGACCCCGAAGGAGATGGAGATGGAGACTGGATCCCTGTTGAACTCTTGGCTGTCCCAGGATAGGTTGCACATTTTGAGATTCAAAGGGAGAGGCCACAGCCCAGAATCCACTGGGCTCAGGGCTGGTGGCATCTGAAGTCCTGGCTCCTGTCCTGCAGAATCCCAGGCCACCGTGCGCACCCATCGCGTCCATCCCACACCTGGTGTATCTGGCATTCGGAAGACCCCCAGCCTGTGTGTTCTATGCTCCTCCTTCTCAAAATATTTGTTAGTTAAAAAAAAATGCTTGTTCTATGTAGAAACTTTGCAAATTACAGAAGAGTTGAAAGAAAAAAAAACTGAAAGGCATCATCTACATTCTTATTGAAGCCAATCACTGCTAACAGTATTTTGCTTTTATGTTTTATTCTCATTCATTTTCCAAATTAAAGACTTTAGTGATATTTTTCTTTCTTTTTGCTTTTTTTTTTTGACAATCTTTTCTGAATATAAAAGTAACATACATCCATTCAAGAAAAATTGGACAATGCCGGCAAATATAAAGAAGAAAATATATCATTAATAAGCTTGCACCTAGAGCTAGCCTGAGAGACCTATTTCTTTCAATCTCTTAACAAAAATATGTAATTCCCCATTTCACTTCATCATCATAAGTTAACCAGCATAAAGCTAGAAGGAGTTACTGATGTTTTTTGCTTGGGTAAGATGAAGACCTTTCAATCAGTGGCTAAAATCTGTTTCAATTTGAGCCAAAGCTGGATACAGGCAAGCTCTCATTTCAAAAGACTTCTGCTCAGACTTCCTCCTACAATAGTTCACATTTTAAAGCCCATGACGGAACATTCTGAACATGGCAAAGGTGCATTCTAAAATGTTAAGAATAATTGTAGCTTCTTTCAGCTAGGTTCTTTTTTGTCCTTTTCAGAATGCCTAGAGATGTGGCAAGCAGAGTGTGTGGTCATAGGTGGGACTCTCAGTGACATATAACATGAAGGGATCTCTTACAAAATTGCTGCTCAAGGCATGAGTGCACTCCAAGGATCCAAGCCCATTACTGCTGGCTGTCTCTGAGCGAGCACACTCTATTGTTAATCCCGGAACACTGATGTTTAAGTATTCCTTCCCTTTTCCTTAACTTACGTCTCTTCCTTCCAACTAGGGGGACAAAGTGCAGTCTGAGAACACAGCCTCTCTGATGGGGCCAGACTGATCGACTGATTCTTTTTGAAATCTCTGCCTTTTGTACTGTTTACTCTCTCAAACTGGGGTACACTTGTCGATCTAAGAAATCATTTACAACCTTCATTTCCTGCTCACTGCAGCTCACATGGGGTTCTCGCTCCAAGAACCAGTGGCAATTGCTATCCCTACTACTTGTTTGGCACTGATTTTTACTGAGGGAAAAAATAAAGCTTAGGACATGTGGGCATTGTCCCTATATATGCCCTTTCTCCATGGAAAATCACAGATCCTCTACATATTTCCCCCATCTTCTTAAATTCCTAAAGATTGCGTTGCAATGGAGAAGAATCTCTACTTCATTTACTCCCCACTCAGCACCACAGGGGAGTCTGCAAAATTTAATCCACCTCAGTGACAATCAAAACTCCTTCTACAAATAGCTTGCTGGCTGCATCTTTCAGGCCGCAGAAATGAAGAGATGCTAGTTCAGACATCAGCAGATTCCTGGGTGAGCACAGCCAGGTATGTCTCCCCCAGATGGAATGTCATAGGCTTTCAACTGTTTCCATGTTTGTGGCAGGAGTGAGCCCTCTCTGAATCATGCCAGGATAATAATAACCTGTCCCAAGTGTTCCTAACAGGGAGTACACAGACTTGGTGGAGGCAGTCTGTCATTTTTTAAATGTGTATCTTTTCCCGTCATTCCCCTGACAGCCCCACCTCTTCCATGAAGTTGACTTTCTCTTTTCTCTGGTGAAAAATGAAAAACACTGTGGTCAAGTGTCAGTGACAGATAAAGTGAAGGGCAACTTTTTCTGACATTTGCTGCCAGGATCACCAGACAAGTGACTTAGTCTAGGCCAATGCTGAATATTCTCTTATTGCTAAGAAAGGACTGATGGGCTCCAGCACATTTGACATGTACGGTCTTTGACGTGCATCTCTCCTCCCCAAGAATCAGTGACATGAGCTGCCCTGGTTTTGGATGGTTGACTTTCAACTGATCTTGCATTTCACCCTTAATATGCTTTCTTCAAGCCTTTCTTTATTTATTTCTCCTGTCTGTCTCTCCATCTATTTTTTAATAGTAGGAATATTTATTTATTTATTTTCATTTTTCATTTTTAAAATTTTAATAGATTTAGGGGGTACAAGTTGAATTCTGTTACAAGTATTCATTGTATAGTAGATCTCCACCTATTTTTAAATCTACTATTAGGTTTATATAAATTCACCCAAAGAATTAAAGTTTGGTGGACAAGTTGTCATGATCTCAGTGCTTTGTAAAATTCTCTTCCTGTTAAATGAAATCAAGACAGGAGCCTTCCTTTCTAGTTTCATAGAAATGTAAATTCATTGTGCATGCCCTCTGTGACCTGGCTCCCTTAACTCTTTAATGAAACAGATGATGCCTGTAGAATTTATCAGGAGGAATAAAAGTGATTTCTGTGAGTTATTCTCTGTTACCTGTGGCCTAGGTTAGATTGGAGACAGGATGTTCAGCCCCTAGCTGGGCCCATGAATACTTTATATAACTGTCTTATTTTCTAGACAAATATCAGCCACTTTAATTTCTTCAGGTTTATTTCAATTGCGTGTTAAATTTTAAATCTCTGTTTTAAAAATACCATGAGAAGGGCAGGGGTGAGGGGTCCACACAACATAAGCTAGCATGTGTTGTTATACATCGATAAGTGTCCGAGGACCTAGAAATAAAGTATTAGGAATAAATAGAGCTAGCCTGAGAGGTGAGCAGTAGTTTTGTGGTTTTGATCAATTCAAAATGGACAATGTCATCAAATGCATAATCTGTTTAATGTGGATGCTGAATGGCTTTTCTCCCTTTGTGGTAGTAGATCCATAGCTTTTCTTAATAGAATAGGGAGGTATTTTCCCTGGTGATTCAGATAATTCTTTCCACTGTTCAGCTTTACCTTCCCTGGGACAATGCAGAAGATATTTACCCCCTCTTTAAAAAATAATTCTAAATGTTGAGAAATTCTGATCTATGTGACTAATCTGGGAATGTTTAAAAAGGAAATCAATTGACCATTACTATCAAGGGTCCTGATACAAGAAAATTTGTATCCCTATTTTTAGCAGAAATCAACATTCTGAATTTAGTGTATTTTTAATATAATGGCTTTATTGACATTTAGTTCACATATTGTACAATTCGCCTGTTTAAAGCGTACAATTCAACGGCATTTAGTATATTTACAGAGTTGAGCACCATTGCCACAATCAATTTTAGAACATTTTCATCATAGTAAAAGAAACGGTTACTCCGTGTTCTCCCCATCAGTGGTTACTTCCTGTTCTCCCCCATTTCTCCTACCCCTACCTATATCCCCTGCCCTCAGCCCTGAGCCCGTGGCAACACTAATCTGCTTTCTGTCTCTATGGATTTGCTTCTTCTGGATATTTAATGTACAGTTGACCCTTGAACAACATGGGGTTTGGGGCACTAACCCCACTCACAGTTGAAAATCCACGTATAATGTTTGAATCCCCCAAAACTTAACTACTGTTAACTGGAAGCCTTACCGATAACATACGAGTTGATTATCACGTATTTTGTGTGTTATGTGTATTATATACTATATTCTTACAATAAAGTAAATCTACAGAAAAGAAAATGTTAAGAAAATCATAAGGAAGAAAGGAAGAGAAAATATTAAATATATTTACTATTCATTAAGTGGAAGTGGATCATCATAAAGGTCTCATCCCTGTCATCTTCACAAAGAGTAGGCTGAGGAGGAGGAGGAAGAGGACAAGTTGGTTTTGCTGTCTCAGGGGTGGCAGAGGCAGAAGAGCTGGAGGAGGTCCAAGGGGAGACGGGGAGGCAGGGGAGGCAGGGGAGGCAGGCACGCTTGGCGTAACTTTTATTGAAACAAATCTGCATATAAGTGGACTTGCACAGTTCAAACCTGTCTTGTTCAAAGGTTGACTATAAATGGAATCATACAATATGTGATCTTTTGTTACAGACTTCTTTCACATAGCATAATGTTTCAAGGTTCGCCTATGCTGCAGCACGTATGTATGCCCTTTATTTAATCATCACTAGATAATCTTGACTATTTATGTTAAGGTTTTAGTTTCATGCAGTCTCACATAAATAATCTCAGCTATATTATCCTTCTTTAAACTTCTGGAATTTTTTAATTTTTGAAAACATTATCTTGAGAAATTTGAAAACAATATTTTTTAAAGTATCAGAATGATCCAGAGTTACCCTTAAATATTTAATACAAAAATAGTAATTTTTTTTTTTTTTTTTTTTGAGACAGAGTCTCACCCTCTTGCCTGGGGCGAGTGCCGTGGCATCAGCCTAGCTCACAGCAACCTCAAACTCCCGGGCTCAAGCAATCCTACTGTCTCAGCCTCCCAAGTAGCTGGGACTACAGACACGCGCCACCATGCCCGGCTAATTTTTTCTATATATATTTTTAGCTGTCCAATTAATTTCTTTCTATTTTTGGTAGAGACGGGGTCTCGCTCTTGCTCAGGCTGGTCTTGAACTCCTGAGCTCAGAACGATCCGCCCGCCTCGGCCTCCCAGAGTGCTAGGATTACAGGCGTGAGCCACTGCGCCCGGCCAAGAATAGTAATTTTTAAAAATTTTGTGGACTTATTCCCCCATTGTATTTTTTTACATATGCATATATTTAAAGCTGAAGTTTGAATTAGAAATTTTTAACTTCTCAGGAGAGTGTTTGGGTGCTTTGGTTACTTCAGAAGCTTCACTGGTTTGGGTAAAATCAAATAGTTTTCCAAATTTGGAGAGATTATCCCAACAGAACAGAGTCCCTGAACCATTTAAAGCCTACTCATCTAAAAGTTTCTGGAAGCTTTCTTTCCAAAAAAATTAAAGAAAAAGACATATATCAAAATTATGCTTTGGAGATGAGAATAATGTTCTTTCCTGGTGGCATGTTTTTCTTTTTGTGCATTCTCTGATATACACTTCTGACCTGCAAGATGGCCATTGGTATACAGAGACCATGACAATCTTGACCACAGACTTCACAGAAAGACCTAGGATGTTTCTACATATTGGCATCCTGGTTTACTTACCAAAATTTGGGAGGCTATTATGTCACATTCAACAGTGCAAGTAAATGACTATAGAGAACAAATGGCCAACACACTAAAGCTGATATTTCATGTGAACAAATGCGATCTTTTTATCCTTATTTGCATCCACTTTTATTTGTGTCCTTCCCAGGCACCTGTTTGGACAAACAATGAATAGGTAGGGCTGGAGGAGAATAAAGGCTCTCCAACCAGAGCCACCTGTAACTATACTAAATCTAAAATTAGACCTGTGAAGAGAAGGCCAATTGAAATAGAAATCATAGAAATGGAATGGAAAATTCTGATCACGAAGCCAGGTGAGGTCAAAAGGGCTCTTTAACATTATTACAGGATGTAGAACTGTAATTAAAATAAGGAGCCTACATATTAGGGCCAGTTATTAATTACATTAGCATTGGAGAAGTAATTAATAGGAAAATAAGCACATTGTGCAAGTTAACTTGTATGTGGTGATTTGTGGGACCATTTAAATTCATAACGAGCCGAAGAGTTCATGGATCCACAGAAGGCCAGATTGTATTTCTTGGTATAAAATCTAATTGGGCAGTTTAGAATTTATGACCTCCAGCTCAATATGCTTCTAGGAAATGAAAATGGAGTGTTCTGTTACACAAAGATCATTTTGTAAGATACCCAGTGTATCCTGTATACGTAGAGTGACTTTCTTTGCTATGTTATCCTTCTTTTCCTTCATTATAGAATAGAGATTAAATGAATTATTGAAATTATTTTTTTTAGCTATACAATTAACAGTTAAGTTTAATATAGATTAAGAAGTAAATAATGAATAGCATTTTTGGTATGAATTCTTTGAAGTGTCTATTTTTGTAACCAAAAGATTTGTACAAGGGAAAGCATTTTTTTCATGTTCTTATCATATCAAAGGCTTTGATGTTAAGAAATTCAGATTTTGCTTATTGTCTCCTTGGTTAATAGAAAGGTAATATAATTGGAATCTTGGATAAATAGGAATGTTGATTGAGGGTTTGATTTTGGTGCATGTTTTATTTTGTTATACATCAGTAACCATTGCACAAATATTCTCCTGGCAGTAACAACATTAAATCTCAAGCAGCATATGAAGCAATTTGTTTCAACTGCCTCACTCTAGATGCTGTGCTAAGACAACATTGCCCTAAGTGCTTTGAGCAATCATCCTTAACTGGAAAGGCTATGCTAGCCACAATGTAAAATGAGTTGGTTTAAAATGAGCAGGCTGGAATAAGAGATGATTTAATTCTGTGATCTGCTCAGAACCTGGGGTATATTCAAAATCAGCTACAGACTGTTGGATGCTATTAGGAGCAAGCAGCTCACTGGGTAAGACTTGCAGTCATATTTTTACAAATAAGCCTGCCGGGAGTGAGTGGCCATTAGTGGCTCAGTGATGCTACAAATGGCTTTTCAGCTATGAGTCACTTCCTGTGCTATTTCCAAAATAGTGTAAAAAGGTATAAAGAGCAAGAAGAGAGGGGCTACTTTTATCTCCTTTAAAAGGTATTACATGAAAGACAGAGTTTGGGGAGCTTGCTTTGAAGCATCTCCAGTCTATGGTCTCCTAAAAGGACAGGGGCTGCCTTTCTCTTGTCATCATAACTGCAAGGATGGCCTACTAGAATTCACTAGTGATTGAACTGGTATTTGTTTCCTGTACTTTTTTTTTTTTTAAAGTCTGAATCTGTCTTTGATTTGGTTCTCAGTTTGACTGTTGTTGGCATATATGAATGCTACTGATTTGTGTACACTGATTTTGTAAACTGAGACTTTGCTGAATTTATTTATCAATTTCAGTAGTCTCTTGGCAGAATCTTTGGGTTTTTCTAGATATAAGATCATAATGTCAGCAAAGACTCAATATCTTTCACAATACCAAAAAAGAAAATAAAATATCTAGGAATATATTTAATTAAGGAGGTGAAAGAGCCCTATAGGGAGAACTATACAACACTGACAAAGGAAATAGCATAGGATATAAACAGATGGAAAACCATACCATGCTCATATTAACATTGTTAAAATGTCTATACTACCCAAAGTGATCTACAGATTCAATGCAATCCTTATTAAAATACCAACATCATTTTTCACAGATCTAGAAAAAATAATTCAACACCTCGTATGGAACCAGAGAAGACCCCATATAGCCAAAGCAACCTTAAAGAAAAAGAACAAATTGGGAGGCATCAATTTGCCAGACTTCAAGCTATACTACTAGGCTATAGTAAACAAAACAGCTCAGTACTGGCACAAGACCAGAGACATAGACCAATAGAAGAGGACTGAGAATGCAGATATAAAACCATCCTCATATAGCCATCTGATCTTTGACAAAGCAGGCAAAAACATACACTGGGGAAAAGAATCCCTATTCAATAAATGGTTCTGGGATAATTGGATAGCCACATGTAGAAGACTGAAATAGGATCTACATCTCTATCCTCTTACAAAAATCAACTCACGATGGATAACATACTTAAATTTAAGGCATGAAACCATAAGAATTCTAGAAGAAAATGTTGGAAAAACTCTTATAGACATTGGCCTAGGCAAAGAATTTAAGAAGAAGACCCCAAAAGCAATCACGGCAAAAACAAAAATAAATAAATGGGACCTGATCAAATTAAAAACCTTCTGCACAGCCAAGGAAACTGTCATTAGAACAGATAGACAACCTACATAATGGGAGAAAATATTTGCCTGCTATAAATTTGACAATGGGCTGATAACTAGAATCTATATAAAACTCAGGAAAATCAGCAAGAAAAAGTCAAACAACTCTGTTAAAAAGTGGGGAAAGGACATGAACAGAAACTTTTCAAAAGAAGACAGAATAATGGCCAACAAACATATGAAAAAATGCTCAACATCTCTAATCATCAGGGAAATGCAAATCAAAACCACAATGAGATAACACTTAACTCCAGTGAGAATGGCTTTTATTAAAAAGTCCCCAAACAACAAATACTGGCATAGATGTGGAGAGATAGAAACACTCATATACTGTTGGTGCTACTGCAGATTAGTACAACCTCTAAGGAAAGTAGTATGGAGATACCTCAAAGAACTAAAAATAGAACTACTATTTGATCCAGCAATCCCATTACTAGGTATCTAGCCAAAGAAACAAAGATATTCTATAAAAAAGACATCCTCACTTGAATGTTTACAGCAACACAATTCACAATCGCAAAGATGTGGAAACAACCCAAGTGCCCATCGATATATGAGTGGATTCACAAAATGTGGTATATGTATACCATGGAGTACTACTTAGCCATAAAAAATGGTGAACTATCTATTGTATTATCCTGGATGGAGCTGGAGCCCATTCTTTTAAGTGAAGTAGCATGAGAATGGAAAAACAGACACCACACATACTCACCATTAAATTGGTACTAATCGATCAACACTTATGTGCACATATGGAAGTAACATTCACAGGGTGTCAGGCAGGTGAGAGTGGGAGAGGAGGGAATGGGTAAATTCACACCTAACGGGTGCGGTGTGTGCTGTATGGGGGATGGCCACGTTTGTAGCTCTGACTCTGGGGGTGCTAAATCAACTTATATAGCCAAAGCGTTTGTATTCCCTTAATATTCTGAGATTAAAAAAAATAATGTATGAATCTGTCATATATTTGAGTTTCCTTTCTTTATCTATATTGTGTGAGGTGCTGATGGGGTAAGGGGAAAACTTAAAAAAAAAAAACAACCATGGTCACTGTCCTCTGGAAGCATGTGATGTGGTTCTCTTAGTCAGGAAACACTAAGGGCAAATGTTTCCAAATTATAATGGATTTTTTGGACCTAGCATATAGTTGTTTACCCAAAACTCTAGTGGAAGAGAGATCAGATTGGAAGCCCAGAGTTTGTGACCAAGGTGAAATAAAGTACAAAACCTGTCTCCTCCCTTTCTGTCATCTTCTACCAAAGGTTTGGGTTGATTCTAGATAATAATGCTTATTGTTGTACTGCTGATATGGTTTGGATATTTGGCCTCTCCAAATCTCATGTTGAAATTTGATCCCCAGTGTTGGAAGTGGGGCCTGGTAGGAGGTGTTTGGGTTATGGGGCCAGATCCCTCATGAATGGTTTGGTGGCCTCCCTACGATAACTAACGAGCGAGTTCTCGCTTTGTTAGTTCCTGCACGAGCTGGTGTTTAAAAGAGTGTGGGGACCCCCTGCTCTCTCTCATTCTTTCTCTCACCATGTGACATGCCTACTTCTGCTTCACCTTCTGCTTTGATTGGAAGCTCCCTGAAGCCTTCACCAGAAACAGATGTTTGCATCATGCTTCTTGCACAGTCTGCAGAACCGTGAGCCAAATAAACCTCTTTTCTTTATGAATTACCCAGCCTCAAGTATTCCTTTATAGCAATGCAAAACAGACTAACACAAATGCCTACACAATAGTAAGTGTGAGAAGATTAATCAGAAACACTTCTAAAGCTGTGGCAAATAGATGTTTCTTGGTGTTTCATAGGAATTGTCAAAGTTTTCATGTTTCTGCAAAATTATGGTGGTGGTGGTGGGAAGAATTAATTTTTAGGTTGGATGCCAGTTAGGGGGTTATCTCTTTACTAAAATGGATGAAATATGCCTTCCCTTTAATTTGTTTATTCATAGATGTTTATCGTGCACCTATTATTGCCTGGTGAACTAGATGAGACAGTCCTTCTCGTGGAGCTTATGGCATGAATATGCAGAGCATAACCGATAGCGAAGAACATAGATATAAAATTAGAGGGAAACCACTCCTAATCGATAGTAAAATAGGCAGGCAGCCTACTTTGCACAGCATGTGGGAAGGAATAAATCTTTATACACATTGATTAATACTGTCTTGTTATAGAAAAGGAAAGCAGTCTCAACAGAAATTCATGTCATGTGTTATAAAAATTAAAATCTCAACCGACAGAGAGAACCTGCATGTTTTATTCCCGTGGACAGGCACTGTGGTTTCTTTATATATCCTTTATGTTTTACTCCCCGAGACAACATAGTGGCACCTCTAGAGTCCATACCTTTTATTGGATACAGGCTGTGATCTCTTTCAAATGTTATCAGTAGCCCTTTGAAATAGCCTTTATAGAGCTTGCTCACTTATGACTACGAATCTCGCTTCTTGGGCTGACCACAAAGCAATTCTTTAGAGGCAGCTTGGGGTTATACTTATGTATAAAAGGAAACTTGCAATTTTGGTATACCAAGGGATTGGGCTGTAGTGGCCCCAAGCCTCTGGCTAGGAAGCTGTCTGCTCTTTCTCATTGGCAATGTGGTTCTTATACATGGAAAAGCCTTATTTTAAAATCTCGAGTCTGTGGTCATTCTCCTTTTATACAGTGAGCTCTAAGCTATTGGACTAGCAAATAGGACAGATTGCCAAATACGGAGGACCCAAATCTAGTGAATAAAATATGAAGTAACATCGACATAGTACAGAAGAGGATGAGAAGGTCCTGGAATAAAGAGAATGAAAAATTGATTGTATTGGAGGCCATTCCTTTCAGTAAGTAAATGGGTTATGGATATCTACCAAACCCAACCATAAAGAGTGTTTAGAGACTGTACTGGATACTATTACTACACTACTCTTCTTAAGATATTGCTAAAGCAAAATGAATATAAAAGATTTGTCTTTCTTAATGCATGTTTTTTATCTTATTCATAAAATCTGTAGTAAAGGATCTCTCCAGGTATTTAGCTACTCTGATTAGAGGCAACGTGAGCTGATCTAGTGTCCCTAATGGGTTCACCAGCAGAGCCATGTCAATCACAGAACCCTGTTTTATGAAGTCATTCTGAGTAAGCTGCAAAATCACTTGTACCATTGCACTGAAAGGGTGGTGACAGCACTCATTTGCAGTTTTGTGGAAGACTAGCCCCTTTTAATTTTATTCTCTTCCCCAAGCAGTAACTATACATGTGTCAGTGATCTACTCTGAGCCTTGTTCAAATCAACCAGCATTGGTATTCAACATGATGGAAACAATAGCAGAGGCTGGGCAGCAATGGCTTATTACAATTATCCTTTTATTAGCTGATACAATTTTTTGGAAAATTTTTATATTATGATACACACAAACACATAAACACACACATATATGTAGAGAGGGAGAGTTCTACATACTGGGGTAAACTGGAAAGAACCTGATGTTTAATAGAATTTGGCTAAAAATTCCTTACATTTTCTTTATATTATATATTATTATGGAGTAAAAACAAAATAACAAGTTTTTGAATTTGTATATAATTTCCAAAATTGAATTTATATGTAATTTCCATTCAAAATTTTCAGTGGTAAATTTGATCTTGCTTCTGCGAATATTACCATTTCATATCAGGTTTAGCATTTGAAATGACTAATAAAACTACTACTGATTAATACTCTTTAAAATGATATTTTTGAATTCTTAAGAGTAATCACGTATCAGAATTTTTTGCACAAGTAAGTGATATAAAATTTAAAGCCATTTTTACAACCATTCAAAAATGGTTGTAACATTCAACATTGCATGTAAAAAGTCCAACAATCTTCCTATTTCATTAATAAATATAATGATGAATTTTTTTGTGATAATGTGAATGGATTTTGAATTTTATCATACTATTTTTATATCAGATTTCTCAAAATAAAGATCAAACTTAATTTGCAGAAGACCTATGTGATTGTTAAAGCAGTCACCTTACAGCTGGCTCAGATGTCACTAGAAGGTCACATCTATTGCAAAAGGATAAATATGTTTGATATAAGTGAACACAGAGATTTGGGCTCCTTCCTGAACTTGCGTGGATATCCTGTCCCTATTTCCCACTTACCTTACCTTGAGCCACATTTTTGACCCTCAGAAACCTGGAAAAATAACTCCTTCAGGGCTGCTTGCCCACAGTTGCAGCAATGTGATCTTGGCTGGCTGCAGAACTATGTGTTCAAATTATCACTGTGGTCAGTGGTATGGCTTAAATGATGGTGTCCCTTCCAAAATTTATGTTGAAACTTAGTCCCCATGTAACAGTATTAAGAGGTGTGGCCTTTAAGAGGTGATTAAGTCAGTATGGTTCCACCCTCACAGATGGGATTAGCACCCCTGTAAAAGGGTGGGGTTGAAGGGAACATTCTCTTTCGCTCCTGTCCCTTCTTCCACGTGAGGGCGCAGCATTCCTCCTCTCCTGAGGATGCAGCAACAAGACCCCATGTTGGAAGCTGAATGCAGATCTCACCAGACATCACCAGTCTTGCTGATGACTTGACCTTGGAATTCCCAGCCTCCAGAACCATGAGAAATAATTTTTTGCTCTTTATAAATTACCCAGTCTCAGGCATTTTGTGATAGCAGCACAAACAGACTAAGATAGCTAGAGTCAGAACACTGTGGGGTGGGTGTTGTGTGATAAATGCCCTCATTATGCATGCTACCTCTGGGGACTGTGCTAGTACTGCTGGATCCTTCCACACTCAGATGTCTTCAAGAAGCCCAGACAAGACTTTCACTGTTTCAGAAGACTGGACTGGAGGATTCCACAACTCAAGCCCAGGTTGGTTGCCCTAAGAGCTGATAGAATCAGTATCCCACATTTAACTGCTATCCATTCCCAGTTCACCACTAGATAGTACTTGGAAAGCTCTGCTCTGAGCAAGGACTTTCAAATGTTTAAAATCATGACCCACAGACCTGCTCAGGACCTACATATCCATTGATGTATACACCTGAAATGAATGCTTTAGAAATTGTACTTACTCTCATATTATGCGATGTGCTTATATTTTAAATTTTATTCTCTTCCTATTCAAGTCGTAAAACGCTAGTTGTGATATGCTAAATCAGTTTTACCATCTACTAAAGAGTCATGACCTGAAGTTTGAAGAACACTGCACTAAACAAATAATGAAAGTGGATTTCATCTTGTGTGATAACTTGGATGGATCTCTGACATCTTAGTCTGCGAGGGACATTTACCAAAAGGGTGGCTGCAAAAGAGTCATGATTGATTTTTTATTTCTTTTCTTCAGGCTTTCCAGTATTGTTCTATACCTTCTAATATAAACATTTGGTTATTTAACAGTGTACGTCATACACTGTGTCAAATAATTTTTCTTCTCTCTGTTCAGTGAGTTTAAACTTTATTCCTGACTTTTTCTCTCTTGAAAATTCTTCAAGTATTGGCTAATTACATGAAAATTATTTTTTCCCATTAAAGGGTTTACTATTTCTTTGCTATGTTTTTTTTTTTTGGTGTTATAAAAATGAATTTACAGGAAAAATTACCTTTCAGCAACAAAGCAGAACTTCCCTGCACAAAGGGAACAAAGGCCAAATGTGAGCTGAGGGTCATTGTGACCATTCTACTGGACAGCATTCCAGTCCCAGGCAGGATGGAAGATATTAACCTATCTGCCATTAAAAGGAGAAATCTTGTCTGTAGGGAGTAAAAACAAAGGATCCACTTGGAGTTAGTTATTTTAAGTTTGTAGTGGGTCTTGCCAAATAAGCTGTTCTCATAGAGTACTTGCCAAGCGGGACTTGGCATCATGGTTAATGAAGCATTTTGGTTATTCCTTAATATTTAAAAAATTGATAACTCCATTGCTAACTTGATAATTTTTCTCTTTTGCTTTCTGATTTAGAAAAGCTAAATTTAAATTTCTAGTAGTCAATATTCATAATCTATCATTAAATAAAATGATTACTCAATGACTTAAAACATGTATACAATAACAGTAATTTTGAAAAATAACATACAAATGAATATAAAAATGACCAGGAGGGACATTTATCAAAATTATGACTGTAACAGAGTCGTGGATGATTTTTATTCTTTTTCTTTGGGCTACCCAGTATTTTCCACACCTTCTACCATAAACATTTAGTTATTTAGTAATCAGAAACAATTATCAAAAGACTAAATGTAATTCGATTTTTGACAATAATTTGCTTATTCTTTTGACAATATCTAATGGAAATCACTACAATTATAGCATGAGATGAAACTTTATAAATGATCCTAGAAAAGGTTGAAGAGATTTTATTTCTTTTCCTGTAAGTTGTAAGCAATATATATAGTTTGAGACCAAGAGAAAGGTGTGCTTTTCTTTTTTAATATTTGTAAGAGTTTTCAATGTCTAGCTTAATACCACAGACTTATCTCTTCATAGTAATTAGGCCAATAATATCAAACATAATTTGAAGTCAGGATTGTATTAATTGCTACTTTTTATAAATTCTTTAGTCAAACACTAAATATGAAGTTTGGACTGAAAGAAGTTAAGACTAATTTTTAACATCCTTACCAACATATATGCATCCATGGGGGCTTTATACTCTAAGGGATTATTCATATTGCTATTGTTCAAATCTATAAATTCTATCTTAGATACTCTCTGAGAGCCAGTTTATGACGCATGCTTAGGCTCAAATGGTTTCGCCGAGATTTTATCTATTAATTTATCTATCAGACATGGCTTTTAAAGTCTTTGACAAGTTCCAAAAATTAAAAAAAAGTCACATCTATCCTTAAAGGGTTAAGACTAGCCATAGCCCCTCCTCCCCTCTCCCCAAGTATGCCATGTGTATTGCATGCTTCTAAGGTTTGTGCCTTTGGGTGGACAGTTCCCGTCTCTAAAATGCCTTTCTCCTTCTCTCGCATTCTGTAACGTTCTTACTCATCCCTGGAGGCCTAGAACCTGCTGGTGAGAACTGGCTGTGTTCTGTGCTGCAATAGCAATTGGTTGACACCTCAGTTACAGCATGTATCTCTCTCTGGTACATTTTCACATGTCTTGATTCTTTATAGAGTTTATAGATTTCTCGATATTTTGGTGCTTTATTCTACTTTGAATCCTCAATGTCTATCAAAATTCCTGGTTCCTGGTAATTTTTGACAATTATATTTGAACAAATTTAAAATACGAAGATAATGAAATAAGGGGATTATTATGCACACATTGAGTAGTAGAAATATATTTGAATAAGTGTGCAACATTCTTTTACTACTTTGAAGGGGCACAATATTTATAAGAGTGTTTACATTTTAAATTTAGTTAAAAAAACATTGTTTTATGTTTAAACTTATTATCCCCCAATGTTTGCTATGGGCAAAGCACTATCTTGGGTGTCCAGGGACAAAAATCTAGTTCTTATTTCCCAGGAACTTAAACTTATAGTGTAGTTTGAAAAGTTTATAATTGTTTGCTTGGAAATATGATTGCGTATGTTAAGTGCCACTGAACATAAATAATAAAAGCTATAATTTGTTCAAAGGAAAGTCCACATAGGAATAGGGAAGTTAGGGAGATGTTCTCTAAAGAAGGATGATGCAATTTGACTCCTAAAGCCCAGAGTATGGGTAAGATTTGACACGTGTGTGTGTGTGTGTGTGTGTGTGTGTGTGTGTGTGTGTGTGTAAGAGTGGATCTTCTTTTAGGCATAAGAAAGCATTAGCTGGGTATCTTTTTGGATCTCAGGAGAGCTGACCTGCCTCATGCCACAATTCTGGCATGAACAAGTGGGAGGAGGCCAGGTCCTTTGTTGATATGTGCACGTTCTATCAGTTCTTGCTAAACTGTTACAACCCATATTGGTGACTAAAGAGGATTCTTAATTGGTTGCGACAGAAATGTAGAAAGTGTACCATCTTTCTTAGAGAAAGCCTGAAGTTCAGAAGGTGAGTTGTGAAAAGAAAGGAGGCAGATACCTGCGGCATGCAGACTAGAAATGCTATGCAGAGCAGTTCTATTTGAGGTGGACTCATGGCTAAGAAAAGGAATGTGTCTGGAGAAAAGTAAATGCTTTGGGTAATAGACTTTTTTTTTCCTTCCTGCTTCCCTAAATTAGTGATTCTCAAAGAAGATTTTGTGCTCTGGAGATATGTCTTCTTCAAAGGAGGCTGGGCTTCAGAGGATCTAAGGGGTGTGGACGACACAGAAAGACTATTGGCTAGAAGATAGCTCGTCATTCTGAAAGTGAGAGTGGTGATCGTTTCAAGACACAGGGGGGGTGATGGATGAGATGCAGCAAATGAATTGCTCTTTGCAAAGTGACCGTGCTTGAGCTGGGATGATGTTCAGTGTGGGAAGCCGAGAGACTACGACCCACTGGTACCATTTGTAGACGACAAATACATTTGATGCTACTATAGTTTGTCAATCTTTTTGTAAATAATTCCAACCTGAGTATTATAAGGATGTACTATAGTGTAAAGAGTGTGAATAACCCAAGTTCTGCCCTGGTTCTACCAGGTAATCTTGGTAGGTCACTTACTTTTTCCGTACCTCAGTTTCCTCATTTGAAAAACAGCGATTAAGCCTACCTCCTAGAGTCACTGTGATGGTTAGAGAAAATGTATGCAAAATACCTACTGTTGTGATTGACATATAGAGGCACACACAGTAGAGAATCATGACAATGGAGATGGTGGTAATAGTACTAATACCATTAAGTAGGTTATGTAAGGTGTTCTATGATGGTCGATTCTTCTAGGGCTGTGGTCTTTGTGTTAGTAAAATGTGCTTTCCCCACAAAGAATATCAAGTCCTATGTGTCAGAGGTCCCTTAGTATTGGGGTTTCACATGTGTTTTCTCTTCTGTGGCCCATGGTGTGACTGTGGCCCCTGAACAGCAGTGTCGGGGTGGGCATTTGGGACTTGCTCAGTGGCACTCTTTCTACTCCTAGGCTGTGGTTCAGTAGTTAGAGGGCATGTGCCCACCTGAGAGGAAGTGTAAACATTTCCTTTCACTCATCTAACTAATATGTGGCCTCTCCCAGATCAAGGAAGAAGTTAAGTAGTCCTGTGTTTGTACTCTGAGGGTGGCTGCTTCTCATGCACTGAGCTCAGAGGAGGAGGAGTTTCTGCCTCACCTTTTACCGAAGTTGAGTCATCCTCTTACATGTATTTATGAAAATTCAGAGCCTCTGCTGACTTTGCAAATTACTTCCTTTCACTTCAAAAACAATTGGAATTTTGGATAAACTGAAAGTTTCTATCTGAAGTAAAACAGGCTCACCTTTTAAGTAAGACAATGCTGTACTGCTGGCAGAAGGACACATATTCCTTCACCAGTTCATGCTCTTTGCAAACCTTGAGGGCATCTGGGAAGGCATGTGGTGAAACATTTCTTAAAAAATACTGAAATCAAAATAAAAATTGAATAGACTAGTAGGGAGGACAGATGTATGCATCAAAGTTCCAATGAGATTTGATGACATTTTCAGATTAATAAAATTATAATATTTTTATATTTATCAGAACGTTAGCCATCAAATATGCACCAGGAGATGTTTGGGAGGAGGACTGAGCAGGTGGGAAATGTGGGGATGATGCCACCAGTTATTTTTGATTCTAAACTGGCCAGAATAGAGGTCTTCTTTTTAAACAGCTAGTTTGTTTATTATTTTAAAATTACATTTATATTTTGAATTAGGCAAGCACTCACATGGTTTAATATTCAAGGCATATAAAAGTTATACAGTGAAATTGTTTCCTTTACAACCCTTTTCCCCAGCCTGCATGTGCCCTCCGCAGAGGTAACCCATCTGATCAGTTTCTTATGTATCTTTGCAGATGCGTTTTATGTGAACACAGCAAATGTGAGCGTGTTTGTATGTGTGATTTTCTTAGACATTGCCAAAGCATTCTCTGTAGAGGGTATACTAATCTACAATGTTACCAGCAAAGTATGAAAGTTCCTATTTCTCTACATCTTTGCTAAATCTGTATTACTCCTTGGCCAGCCAGCAGGGAGTTCTGCCTTTGATTTTCTCTCACTGACAACCCACCACCGAACCCCCACACAGCAAATTTTAGTCAAGTCTCCTTCCTTAAGTGCTATGTCTTTCCTGTTATTTTCACTTCTTTAGGATATTTTTACTTGGTAGGAAAGAAGTGGTTTTTGAAATCAGAGCTATTTTAAAATTCTAAACATTACTGTACATTCAGGAACCTAGGCTCTGCAGGCAGGTTGGCTGGATTTGAATCTTAGTTATTAGCTGTGTGGGTTTAGGAGAGTTATTTAATCTTTTTGGGCCTCAGTTTCTTCACGTAATAATAGGGTAAGTAACTTACCTTGCTGACATGATGTTAGGAATAAATAAGACAGTTTATGTAAAATGTCTGGACTTTGGAAGATGCATAAAAGACAGTGTCTGTTGTCGGTGCTATTACTAATATGATATGTACCATGTGCCATTCAGTGGGGTAAGTGTTGTACATAAATAGACTTGGGCTAACTGTTAATGGCAACAAATAAAATTCACATTTTAAAGGGAAACTTTTATCCTTGAATATGAAAGATCATATTATAAAGAATCAGGGTAGGAGAGAAAATAAACAAACAAATGCTGACTTTGAGGTCACTTTGTGTTTGTTGACTATGAACAAGACCATGAGAAAAACCCATTTTTCTCAGTTGAAAGCTAAGTTTATGACACTTGCTGCGATAAGGGAGGACACTATCTAAGATTGAGTCTTCATAATGTCTCAGTAGGAACAAGTCAGGGGAGGATATTTATAGGGATCTTGAAGCTTGGTCTGAGGCCTTTCAGTAGATTTTGCAAGGCAGGAATCAGCGGGATTGGACAGAATTTGTGACATAATGGTTTTGATTTGGCAGGCATAGTGAAGGGGAGGTATCTCCAAGCAAGCAAGCTGTTAGTTTTCTTAAGTTAACTATTTTATTTGATTTACAGTCTTACCACCCAGGAGCAAGTATTTCCTAGAGCTAGCACCTGTTGTTTTTCCCTGGTCCCAGTTAATGTTTAGAAAATTAGAAATTGTTTAGGAAATAAGGAAATTTAGGAAATGGGAAAGTACGTTTGGTCCCAGAATTATTTAGCATAGGAAAGTATGTTGGTTTCAGTTCTCAATTCCAACTTTGCTACAAAGGAGACAGGTGACTTTGGGCCAGGCACTCCATATGCCACATGCTTTCTTCCTGCCCAATGCCTGCAAAGCCCAGCGGAAGCTTTGTCTTGGGAGGGAGATGGAGATTTAGGGCAGGGAGGCCAAATTCCTCTGGGACCCAGAGGAAATGAGAAGAGGAATGAGGCCACATCATCACTTGAATGGAGATCCAGAAATAGTGCCTAGCATGAAACTGGGGTAAAAATGAAGAAATGAGGAGCCAATCGACAGCACAAGTGTCAGAAACAGGATGGAATCAGGTGAGAGAAACAGGTCGGGGAGAACAGTTCAGAACTAAAGACTGAACATGGAGTGTGCAGTGGATCCACTGCCTTCACGCTGCCACACTGACATTCTGGAGGTCCATTTGGTGGTTGAGGAGCCATTTAGGCTGGATCCAACCTCTTTAAGTCTTATCTCACTCCTCTGAGATAAGTAATGAGTACGAAGATAAGTAATGCCCATTTCGTAATGGGTACGAAAAGACTTGACCTGTCTAACTAGCCGTGGTTGAAGAGATCAAATAAGATAATAAGTAGCACATACTTTATATATTGTAATGCTCTCTTAACCTAAGATGTGTATACTGGTATTTTGATTTTACATGACCATTATAGAGAGGAGGTTTCAGAATTCGAGGATTTGTTTTGTTTGCATCAGGCAACATTACATAGGCAGCTTCCTTTCCTAAACATATAGGAGACTGATCCAGGTTGTAGAATAGAGTATAAAAATGTGGAAAGATAAAAATCGGGCAATGCGTGATTGCAAGAACATGCAGGAAGGTAACCATAATATTTCCTGAAAAGGACACAACTTAATCTGGCTAAGTACTTTTCAATACTTGTGATTTAAATAGTTTATTGTAAATCTCCTGTGTGTGTTATAGCACTAGGCTCTTTCACATTCATTATCTCATTAAATTCCCACAGCTGCCTATGATGTAGGCATGGTTGTAATAGTATCTTGAAATGTTTTCTTAGACCAGAATATTTCAGTTGTTAAAATTCACTGCCAGAAACTGTATGTGATGTTTTATTCTGTCTTAAAACATTTTTCTCATGTTATGTAGTCTCAGGCTTAATGTCATGCCCTGGACTTGGTTCATAGAGCAGCAAATGGCAGAACTCAACTGAGATCAACTGTGGAGCATTTGACAATCTACTTTAAAATAATGATCTCAGATTCTAAAGGGAAATGGTCTCGGATATAAACAATTTTGCTTGGTGAAGGCCAAGGACAAGATAATGTTTATTCAGTTACTCTTGGTCCTCCTGAGTGTAAATAATGCTGATCTAGATAAAGGAAAGAGACATTCAGACAGGTCAGCATTCCCTAGATCCTGGCAAGAGTAGGCAGGTGTTTTTTTTTTTTTTTTTCTTTTTTCTCATATCTCCAGCAGTACTTAAATAAATAAAAGTCTATTTAGTTAGATTACTCTAGTTAGTTGCTCTAAGTAAATTCAATAAGAAAAGTCACATTGACAGGGCCTAATACAGGATTTTGGTTACATTTAATGGTTCCTAAATGTGTCTAGTTTTGGGGATGACTTAGTAGTTTTGCCTTTTTGTGCTCTACAGGAAGAAAAATATTATACCTCTTGTACCCCACTCCAAAGTGTGGGTGTGTAAACGAAAGAGCGAAAAGCTTTTATTATTCTTCTCTTTCATGGATAGGGCATTAGCCACATTTTGGAAAGCAGTACTTTGGAAATGCAAATGGATAAAAATTTTAACTCTGTGTTTTTTGAGTGAGTCCTGATAATTTGGCTACTGTTAAGGGCTAGTGCTTTGGACTTTGATTGTACCCTACATGAATTTTGAACCTGCGTATAAGTTATCACATTGATTTCTGCGTGTGTTTTCCATTTTTCCTTCTAAAGTTCCCTTATTAAATGCCACTACGGTAGTGTTTCTTGAAGCATATCCGTGACCCTAAATACATGTTACATGGAAAAAGGGGGTCTGTGATTAAATAATATTGAAACACTCGATAAGACAAAGCTGAGCATGTTTCTTTATTGTAAAATTACTCAAAACTTTTCTGTTTATTTACATTTTAAGTCTCTAACAGTAGGAATAGTGAACAGTCTTTTCTATATGTTTTGACCTAAAAAACCTGTCGTCTGCTCCTCTTGCAGAATTTCTTGGGGAGCAATTGCCTGTGAGTGACTTTTTAAAGAAATGTTGCTTTAAAACAAAAGTTAGCTAAATAATTTCAATTTTGGATGCTCTGTTTAATTTTATAGAAAAAATAGTTTGTTTTCTGAGCTTTTGAAAAAAACTATTGGTGACTATTATTTAAATTGTATGATAGGCTTAGGTTTTAAATATTGCTATTACAAAAGCTGTTGTTTCTTATGTCCTGAAATTATCACAGGCTTCCTCCAGATGGAGGTGGTGCTTTGGTTATTGCTTCATGACCAAAGTTGCTATTGGGAGAGAAAAGGAAGTATCACATTTTTCTGCCGGTGATTTTCTTCCTGTAAGTAAGAATACTTTATTGATATATCTTTGCTTATCAAAGCTTATATTAATATAAATATTATGCAAATGAATAATATGTAGGTTATAATGTAAGTAGAAAAGATAAGTGTTTTTCATTTAAAAATATCAAACTTTACTTAAAATCACTCTAATTTGATTCCTGGGTTGGGGGATGTATTAGTTTTTTTCTCTGTACCTTTCTTTCCAGATCAACGCATATTTGATGGATCAATGATTGCCTCGATGGAATTCTGGCTTTATAAGAAATCTAGTCCACATTGTCTTTCCTGATTGAAGTCAATTATAACAGATTAGAAAGGAGAATATATAAATTATGAGAATACCCTGAACACATAACATGAACATATGAACAAATTTGAAAATTTGAATAAATGGGCATTTTAATTAAGTTAATTAATTAATTAAATTTCAACATATTAATTAAGGGGTGCAAGTGTTTTCGTTGTGTGGATACCTTATACGATGCTTAAGTTAGGGCTTTTGATATGTCTGTCATCAGAAGTTCATTGTACCCAATAGGCAAGTTTTTTTCCCACTCCACTCCCAACCTTCCCCTTTTTGGTTTCTCATGTCCTTTATGTCACTTTGTGCCTGTGTGTACCCATTGTTTAGCTTCCACTTATTAGTGAGAATATACAGTGTTTGTTTTTCCACTCCTGAGATACTTCACTTAGGATAACGGTCTCCAGTTCCATTCAAATTGCTGCAAACAACATTATTTCATTCTTTTTTATGGCTGAGTAGTACTCCGTGTGTGTGTGTGTGTGTGTGTGTGTGTGTGTGTGTGTGTATCTATCTCACATTTTCTTTATCCACTCATGAATTGATGGGCTCTTGGGTTGATTCCACATTTTTGCAATTGTGAAGTGCACTGTGATAAACATTAAAGTGCTGGTGTTTTTCTGGTAAAATGACTTTATTTCTTTTGGGTAGATTCCCAATAGTGGGATTGCTGGATCGAATGGTAGGTCTATATTTATTTCTTTGAGGAATCTCCATATCGTTTTCCATAGAGGTTATACTAATTTACATTCCACCAATAGTGTATAAATGTTCCCTTTTCACCGCATCCACACAAACATCTATTGTTTTTGGACTTTTTAATAATGGTCATTCTGATAGGGGTAAGGTGGTATCTCATTATGATTTTAATTTGCATTTCCCTGATGATTAGTGACATTGATCATTTTTTCACGTTTTTTGGCCATTTACCTATCTTCTTTTGAAAAATGTCTGTTCATGTCTTTGCCCACTTTTTGACGGGGTTGTTTGTTTTTTCTTGCTGATTTGAATTCTTTGTAGATTCTGGATATTAGAACTTTGTCAGATGTATAGTTTGCGAACATTTTCTCCCATTCTGTAGCTAGTCTATTCACTCTGTTGATTATTTACTTTGCTGTGAAGAAGTTTTTAATTTAATTAAATCCAATTTATTTATTTTTGTGGTTGCTGCATTTGCCTTTGGGGTCTTAGTCATAAATTATTTGCCTAAGCCAATGTCTACAAGAGTTTTCCCATGTTTTCTTCTAGAATTTTTATGGTTTCATGCCTTATGTTTAAGTCTTTTATCCATCTTGAGTTAAGTATTGTATATATTGAGAGATAGGAGTCCTATTTCATTCTTCTGCATGTGGTTATCCGATTTCCCAGCACCATTTATTAAATAGAGCTTGTTTTCCCTAGTGTATATTGTTGTCTGCTTTGTTGAAGATCAGTTGGTTGTAGGTAGATGGTTTTATTTCTGGGTTCTTTATTCTGTTCCATTGGTCTGTGTCTCTACTTTTATACCAGTACCATGATGTTTTGGTTGCTTACAGCCTTGTAGTATAATTTGAAGTCAGGTAATATGATGCCTCCACATTTGTAACTTGAGACTTTGCTAAATTTATCAATTCTAAGAGTCTTTTGGTGGAATCTTTAGGATTTTTAAATAGAAGATCATATTATCAGCAAACAGAGATAGTTTGGTCTCCTCTTTCTTGATTTGGATGCCCTTTATCTCTTTCTCTTGTCTGATTGCTCTGGCTAGGACTTCCAATACTATGTTGAGTAGAAGCGGTGACAGTGGGCACCCTTGTCTTTTCCAGTTCTCAGGGGGAATGCTTTCAACATTTTCCCATTCAGTATGATATGGCTGTTGGTTTGTCATATATGGCTTTTATAATTTTGAAGTATGTTCCATCTATGCCTAGTGTGTTGAGGGTGCTGGTTTATATCATATCAAATGCTTCTTCCAGATCTATTTTTTTTTTATTTCAGCATATAACAGGGGTACAAATGTTTAGGTTACGTATATTGCCCTTGCCCCACCCAAGTCAGAGCTTCAAGCGTGTCCATCCCCCAGACGGTGCTGGATCTATTGAGATGATCATATTGTCTTTGTTTTTGTTTCTGTTTGTGTGGTGAATCATGTTTATTGATTTGTGTATGTTGAACCATTCTCACATCTCTGGGATAAAACCCACTTGATTATGGTTGATTATCTTTTTGATGTGCTGTCGAATTCGATTTGCTAGTATTTTGTTGAAGATTTTTGCATCTATGTTCATAAGGGATATTGGTCTGTAGTTTTCTTTTTTGGCTGTGTCCTTTCCTGGCTTTGTTATCAGGGTGATACTGGCTTCATAGAATGAGTTAGGGAGGATTCCCTCCTTCTTGATTTTAAGGAATAGTTTCAGTAGGGTAGGGACCAGTTCTTCTTTGTAGGTCTGGTAGAATTTGGCTATGTATCCATCTGATCTGGGGCTTTTATTTGTTGGGAGATTTTTTTATTACTTTTTCAATCTCATTGCTCATTATTGGTCCATTCAGGATTTCTGTTTCTTCCTGATTGACTCTTGGGAGGTCGTGTGTTTCCAGGAATTTGTCCATTTCCTACAGGTTTTCTGGTGTGTTTGCATAGAGGTTTTCATAGTATTCATGGATTATATTTTGTATTTGATCAGTCTTGGAAAATGTTTCATGTGCTCATTAGAAAAATGTAAATTCAGTAGTTTTTTGGTAGAATGTTCTATAAATGTCTGTTAGGTCCATTTTTTCTAGAGTTCTACTTGTGTACAGTTTTCTTTATTCATTTTCTGCTTTGATGATCTGTCCAGTTCTGTCAGTTGAGTGTTGAAGTCCCTGGCAATTAAGATGGTACTGTTTGTTTCTTTGCTTAGATCTAGAAGAATTTGCTTTACGAAACTGGAAGCTCCTGTATTAAATGCCTATGTATTTAAGATTGTTATGTCTTCTTGTTGAATTGCTCCCTTTACCATTATATTAAATATAATAACCTTCTTTGTCTTTTTATTTTTTACCATTGTTGATTTAAACTCTATTTTATCTGATATGAGAATGGCTACACTATAGCTGTGAGCTATAGCTTTTGGGTGTTTTTACACTGGTGGGCATCTATTGTGCTGTTGCATGTACAACGCACTTTTGAGCATTTCCTGTAGGGCAGATCTAGTAGTGACACCTTCCCTTAGTGTTTGCTTGCCTGGAAAAGTATTTCTCCATCATTTATGAAATCACTGAGAAGTCTGTTATTAGCCTGATGGGTTTCCTTTGTAGGATAGCTGTTGCTTTTATCTTGCAGCATGTAGAATTTTTTCCTTCATTTTCACTTTGGCCAGGTTGATGTCTATGTGTCTTGGACATGTTCTATTTGCCATGAATCTTCTTGGTGTTCAATGACCATCTTGTCTCTGGATATCTGAATCTCTGGCGATATCAGGGAAATTTTCAATAATTTCCTCAAATAGGTTTTCTGTGCTTTTTGCTGTTTCTTCTCTCTCTGAGATCTCTATAATTCATATATTTCTTAATTTCACACAGTCCCATATTTCTCTGAGTGATTGTTCATTCTTCTTTATTCTATTTTCTGCATCTTTGACTGGGTTATTTCAAAAGCCTTGTTTTCATGCTCTGAGATTCCTTCTTTTGCTAGGTCTAGCCTGTTGTTGAAACTTTCTGCTGTATTTTGTAGTTCCCTCTATGACTCTTTCATTTCTTTAAGTTCTGTTATATCCTTTCTTATGTTTTCTATCTCTTTAGTGAGTTTTTCATATTTTTTATTCATGTCCTAAAACATTTTTTGGCTTCTTTGTGTTGGTTTTCAACCTTTTCTTCAATTCCATTCATCTAGTTTGCCATCTATATTTTGAATTTCATTTCTGATGTTTTGACAATTTCCTTTTGGTTGGAGCCCATTGCTGTGGGTCTATTGTGATCCTTTGGGGATGTCAAACTTGCTTGTTTGTTCATGTTGCCAGATTTTTTTTTTTTGGTGGTGTCTTTTCATCTGAAACCTCTTCTCTCGGCTCAGTGCTGATAGTTTTGCAGCACACCTGTTCTCCTTTGCTGAGAACTCTCCTACTTTGTGAGAAGGAGGAGAGGTTCTTAGATAACTCTATCTGTCCTACTCTGGAGGATTGACCTGGTGAGAGAGGGGCAGGCAGATGCACTGAGAGCGTGTAACACAGAAGTTCTCCCGAATCATCTTAATCCCCTGTGGTTGTCATAGTCCAAGCCGATGCTATGGTATATTTGTTCAGATTTGTGTATTGGTCCCCAGGCTACTGTTGGAAGCTTGGACGGGGGGCTGTGAAAGTCATTTTTCGTGGAGGCGGGTGGCATGTCCTTGGTCAGTGCCTTAGTGAATTGCAGAAACTTGGTGGGTTACTGGGTATATAATGAAACCTTGGCCAGTGCCTGGGCAGGTCACAGGAGCTGGGCCAGTGCTGGGGCATCTTCCTGTGGAGTGGTGGGTTGGTCCCTATGCCACTCTTGGAAGCTTGGGCAGGAACTGAATGAGTCCCTCTCCACTGAGACAGGCATTGCAGGAGATTGCTCTGCCCTGGTCTCCCTGGGGTGGTGGGAGTGGCTGTTTGGTGAGGCTATCTGGGTGTGGCTTCAAGTGTCAGGGCTGCAAACATTCCTTCCATCCAGGTCTAGGTTAAATGGTGGTATGCAGTGGGGGCCGGCTTGTGACTAGTGGATCTGGGGTGAAGTGTTGGATCATAGATGTGGCATTGGTTGGTGTCGTGGGTGCATGGCCTGCTGACAGAGCACTGGGCTGGGGGTCTTGTTTTGCTGATCCACCAGTGGGCACATAGAAACAAGGGGCATGTCTTGCCACATGACATAGGAGTCTGTAGGGGTGTGACCTGTGGCAGGGGGCATGGCCTACCAGCTGGTGCATAGGACCAGGGGGCATGGCCACCACAGGATGTGCAAAACTGCAGAGTTCGGTCCTGCCCATCAGTGCCCCAGGCTGGGGACCACGGCCTGCTGCATAGAGCTTGGGTCTGTGCAGGCATGGACCTCCACATGGCACACAGGATAGGGGGGCTTGTTGCTCCAGTCAGTGACAGAACTGCAGAGGCATGGTCTGCCTGTTGATGTGCAGGTCTGTGGGGCATGGGCCTCAACCTGGCAGCACACAGTCAGGGGGCTTGTTCCACTAGTTGGGGTGCGGACTGTTGGGACTGGGCTGCTGGATGGCTGGGGCTCTCTCCCAACACAGGTCCCAGTGAGGCTGCTACTGTGGGTTCCGTTGAGCTCCACTTGAGTTCCCAGGTGGTGGGAAGGGCACCCGGCTCCCAGTCATCAGTATGCAAGTGCGTTTACTCGCCTTGCTTCTTCCTCAGCCCCCCATGGGGCAATGTTGGGTCACCTGCAGTGACATCAATTGCTGTGAAGGCTGGGAGCTCTGGACCTGAGAGCTCAGAGTGGTATCAATGGCCGCAACCTGGGAACTGAGACCAGTGGGAACCTGCTGAGCCTGCTCTACCATGCAACTTCATTATACAGTCTCCCAGAAGTTCCCTGCTCAGGATGGGGGCCCTCGGTGGTGGGGGGCCCCTCTCAGCTCAAGGTGGTGTCCGCAGTGGGAGCATGGGGCCCTGGGGCTCTCTCCTTTATCACTTTCCCACATGTAGCGGTATTGTCTAGGTACCTTCTGATCTTGGCGAATGGAACTCCCCGACCCCGTGTCCTTCACTCTGAGTGTCTCCTGCAGGTTTTCTGATGATCTGCAATGCTCTCTCCAAGAGTGTGCATTTGTAGGTGATTCTCTACTTGCAGTTTTCGATCCTCTCCGAGAGTGCAGTGTGCGCAGGCTGCTTCTAGTCTGCTATCTTGGCCCAGAGTCCTGGGCATGGAATTAAGACATCATTTGTGGCAATTTCTAAGATGCTTGGTGGAAAACAAAAGACATTAAAATTGGTCTCACTTCGATTCACTGCTCATTAAGCTGCCTTCTTTCAAATTCCCTGTCTTGATCTATACCATTACTCTCCGTCTGTTCCTGGCCCATTAACCGAGAGCAGGCATCTTGACAAGCTGGCATTTTTAAAAGAAATATATATATATATATTACTGACACTAACTCAAGAAGAAATAAAAAAATCTGAATGAAGCAGTCACAAATGAAGAAATTAAATTTCTTAGTAAAAAATCTGCCCCATTAAAAAAAGAGTTCAGGTCCAGAAGGTTTTATAAGTGAATTTTTCTGGAATTTTGAGAAATACGTATTTCCAGTTTTAGAAAAGGGAAAAAGGTAAGTAGAAATATAGCTTATTTTATTAGGTTAGCATAAATTTAATAGCATAATTGATTAAGGACAACACATGAAAATAAAATTATAGTCCAATTTTATTTATGAACATAAATGTAAAAATGCTAAATAAAATACTAACAACAAAATACAGACATTTAAAAGAAATGAATAAACAAAAGGTAAAATAGGATTTATTCTAAGAATAGAAAACTGGCTCACATTCACAAAAATATATTAATCTAATCCACCTCATTTACAGATTAAAGAAAAAAAATAATTTCCTACAGTTGTAGAATAAGCAGCAATCAATAAAACTCAGCATGTATTTATGATAAAATCTTTTGCTAATTAGGACTAGAAGGAGATGTTCAGAAAACTATGGCGTAGTATTTAATGGGAAAATTTTAGAAACATTTCTATAAAGTCCAGGAGCATGATAAGTATTTCCGCCCTAATATTGTGCTAGAGCAAGACTGCTAATAAATCTACATTAATACCTTAGTCTCAGAATAAATAGAGCAGATAGAGAGCCCCTAGCCCATGCTTGCATGGGCTAATAACCATTTCAACAAATGGGTTTGAGCTATTTGACTTTACAAAATGAAAAACAGAATAAGATAACATAAAAAATGTTAGAATACAATATAATAAAATATTGTGACCACAAGATAGGAAAGGATTTCTTAAACCAGGTATCTTAAGAACTTATGAAGAATAAAAAAGTTTTATAAAATTTATGTGTACTAAATACACATGACATGCTTTAATATAGATTAAAATTCTAATCATTCAAAAGTGTATTAATTCTTCAATATAAACTACATTAATATATAATGTTTAATATTATTACACATTTATATATAAATTTAATGTTATACATAAAATTCAATTTATGTAAATTGATACATTGTGCAAAATTTATAAAAGTTCTAAATGTACATTAAATAGTTTAATATATATTAAAGTCTTTAACATTCCACAAGGTAGGATAAAATATAATAAATGTATTTATGACCACAGGATAGGAAAGAATGTCTTAAACCAAATACCTTAAGAGGTTATAAAGAAAGACAAATAATTGATAAATTTTATAAAATTTGTGCAAGTCCTAAATATGCATTAAATAATTTATTATACATTAACATCCTAAACATTCAAAATATTAGAATAATATATAGTAAGCATATTTATGATCACGGGGTAGAAAGGATTTCTTAAGTCAAATACCTCAAGAAATTATAAAGAAAGACAAAATTTAATATGTTTCATAAAGTTTAGAAACTTCTACTCAAAAAATACACAATTAGGTTAAAAGATGAGCAACGGAAGATGAGCAACAGATCAATAATCACCAGCCACAAAAATATAACTATATGCTACAAATTTGAAAGAAAAAGAAACAACTCAATAGAAAAATGGACAAAATATGTGAATAGGTAGCCATAGAGGGAGGAAACTGACGGGCAACAACATGATAATATGGTTGGCTTTTTTGTTAATCCACAAAACCAAAATGAAACGAGGAGACTTTATTTAAAACCCAATCAGAACAACAAATTAAAAAGGAACATAAAATCAAGTGTTTTAGAAAATGTGGGCAAATGCTAGTGATAGCATAAATTGGAACATGCACTTTGTAGAGCATTATGGCAATGTCTCTTAAAGTTGAAAATGCATATACACTATGGCCTGACAATTCCATTTCTGAATATATGTTCTAGAAAATTCTAGGGTGCATAACTGTGCAAGTGACAGTATTGTTTGAAAGACAGAGAGAAAATATCAAATGTTCATCAGGAGGAAAATGGATAAATTGTTTATTCAGGATATAATAAAGCAGTTAAAGTGAACGGACTATATAAATATATGTGGATAGATTTCAAAACACCTAAGTTAAAATAAAAATAAAAGGAAATTGTAGAAAGTTGCATGGAGCATAATAATATTTCTTTAAACTAAAAATCCCCACTGTACTATGTGTATGTTTTGGTATATTATTTTTAAATACATACTGATTACAAATGCATAAAAATGTGGATTGCATACTCAGCAAATATAGGACAGTGATTGATGCTGGGGATAGAGAGAGGTATAGGATTGAGGAGGGGTTCGGAGAAAAGTTTTATTTTATCTGTAGTATTTTAGATTTTTTACAAAAACAAAGATCTGAATCAAATATGATAGACTGTCGATATTAACTCTGGGTGGTGGGTATATATTTTGTATTAGCTTTGATAATATTTACGGAAAAGAGTTTAAAAAAAGTTACAAAGAAGAGACATTCACATATCAACATAATTGCACAGCTCATTGAGCCTTTTTAAAATTACTTTTTCCTACCACCCTGCTTTCCATCATAGTTTTAGTGCATGTTACCATCTAGCAGGGCTGCAATTATTATTACCAATTTAGAAACAATGATTAAATTTACACATTCAACACTCCTTTAGTTGTTTCCAACAACAGTGGTTATAGTTTATCTTCCAATGACATCTCTTTCTCAAACCTATATGTACCTCAGCATACTTTTTCTTATAACCAGAACATAATTTTAGAAATATATTTCAAAAAGGAATTAGATTTTTGAAACAGAATTGCAAAACAAATTTTTTTAGAAATATATATCAAAGAAACTGTAAAAATCTTGCTTTGAGTGACTCAAAACAAAAGTTAGAAAATATTGCGTGGGTGTTGTGAAAAGGAAAAGGATTTTTATGCATTGCTCAATGTGGTTTTCAAATTTCCTGTGAGTCCAAAGGGTGACATATCATAACACTAAGAAATTTAACATGTGTGAGGTGGCTTGTAAGTGTGTAGCTTTGGAGTGAAATAGACCAGTGTTGGCTTTTTTTTTTTCCGGGTTATAATTTATAAAATTCCACAGTCTGAACAGTTCTACCTTTCTCTCACCAAAGAATGCACTTATGCAGTAAACAGACTTTTGGAAGACAAAGGGCTCTCCCTACATCAAGTGCTAGAACTCTCTGAATAGATAAATGATGGTACTTCTTTTTGTCAGTTTTATTCAGTGAATTTCTGAAGGGTGGTTAATATGTTTGTCTCGTTTATTTCAACCAGTTTTTATAAATGATCTAGTATGTGTGAAGCACTGTGTGTTGATATGGAGGTGAAAACTCTGCATTTCAGAAATAAAAGTGGTTAGTAATCTTGTTAGTAATCTTGAAGATAATTTTGGGCATATTTGAGAGAAAATGGTAAATCAACAGGACTTCAAAATTTCTTTGTTGTTGTCATTTTTGTTTTTTTGCTTTGTTGCACTGGGTAGAATGCGGAGGCGTCATCGTAGCTCACGGCAACTTCAGACTCCTGGGCTCAAGCGATCCTCCTGCCTCAGCCTCCTGAGTAGCTGGGACTACAGGCACATGCCACCATGCCCAGCTAATTTTTCTATTTTTAGTAGAGACGGGGTCTCGCTCTTGCTCAGGCTGGTCTCGAACTCCTGAGCTCAAGCAATCCTCCTGCCTTGGCTTCCCAGAATGCTAGGATTATAGGCCTGAGCCTCCGTGCTCGGCCATGACTTGAAAGTTTTCAATCTTTAATAATGAATATACTATTTTATTTAACTTAATGAAACAGTACCCTTTTCCTCCAAAGATGGTAGCAAAACAGTAACATTTCCCATCTTAATATCTATTTTACTGGAATCTTCCCCAAATTTCCTTGTGCTGAAAAGCAATAGAATTATACAGAAAGAAAGTTTACAGAGTGCTATCGTATCTCTAAGTGTAATTCAGGGACTTTTAATATAATTTACCATTTCATTCTCTTGTAATGCTTTATAAATGAGCCCTTCCATTCTGCTACAAGGAACAAAGAAAATAATGGCACACAGGGGATTGCTGCCAAGGAAAGTACTGCAGATTTGACCTTACTATTTTTTTAAGCTAACACTTAGCCTTCTCTGATATTTTGTAACAGTAAAGCCCTAAGTTTTGTGTTAGGGAAGGACCTTCAGGTCTGTGCCACCTGGGGTTCCATCTTTTCACTCCTCATTCTGATGAGAGACCAGGGCTTGACTTACTGTGCTAAGCTAAACAAAGGTATTTCTACCATCACCAACTATAGAAAAACTGAGACACATGAAAAAAAAAAAAATGAAAAACCTACCTAGCTGAAAGCAACAATAAACGTTTGAGATTTCTACTGTAATAAGCCAACAGCTATTTACATTCTCCCACATCCAAATCTAGGCCAACAGTCCATTCGTGCCTGGCATCCTTTTTCAGAGTTAAAAAGCCTTATGAAGGGAGAGGGCACACACCCCAGGCTTTCTTCCTGCTTTGGAGCCTTTGTGGATTTCATTGGAACTGATAGTGCATTTTGGACATATTTCTTTATGACTTCATTTTCCTGAGGGTTTATTGATAAAGATAAATTAGATGAAGAGCTATATTAAGGTGGCTGATTTTCTTTCAAAGAAGAAGCCACGATACAGGAGACAGAGAAATGTTTGCGCAGTCTCTACTAACTTTATGGTAGCAAGCATTCTGTTACCATTCTAGACCCAGAGATGCACATCTTTGTTGCCATTTGGAGCCTAGAAAAGCCTGGTGTTTGCGAATTATGGAACGAGAAGAGCACCTGGAGTGGGCTAAATAATGTCTACCCAAAATTCATGTCTACATGGAAACTCAGAATGTGACTATACTTGGAATTAGGGTCTTTACAGATGTAATCAATTAAGGATCTTGAGATGAAATCATCCTGAATTTAGGATATCCTTGTAAGAACACTGGTGTCCTTATAAGAAGAGAGGACAGGCCGGGCGCGGTGGCTCACGCCTGTAATCCTAGCACTCTGGGAGGCCGAGCCGGGCGGATCGTTCTGAGCTCAGGAGTTCGAGACCAACCTGAGCAAGAGCGAGACCCCGTCTCTACCAAAAATAGAAAGAAATGAATTGGACAGCTAAAAACATATATAGAAAAAATTAGCCGGGCATGGTGGTGCATGCCTG
>RJWJ010000437.1:0-132026 GCA_004363605.1 Indri indri | reverse complement strand
AGAGAGGACACAGGGACACAGAAGAAGGTGACGTGAAGATAGAGGCAGAGATTGGAGTGATGTGTCTACAAGTGAAGCAATGTCAAAGATTGCTGGCAACCACCAGAAACTAGGAGAGAGGCACGGATAATTCTTCCTTTAGAGCATCCAGAAAGAAGCAACCCTGCTGACACCTTGATTTTGCAATTCTGGTCCTGAACTGGAAGAGAATGAAAAACTACCCAGTTTTCAGTATTTTGTTACAGCATCCCTAGAAAATAAATACAGCATCCCATACCCACACCTGTTTTTCTAAAGAAACTTCTTGCCCCTCTCCCGGCCGCTTTTTGTTATATTTAAGTCTTCTGGGATATGTTAGCCTAGAACATCACAATATTGGAAACATCTACTTCAGCTTTAATACTTGAAAGCTGCAGTCACTAAATCCAAGGAGGTGGTGGAAAGATGCTATCTGAGTACTTTTCTACAGTGGTATATCAATCATCTACTGTCATGTGAGCCTGACAGCTGAAAATTCTACTGACTGGGCTTTTCATGGAAAAAGCCCTTTATATACATGCATGTATATATATATTAATAGTGTGCATGTATATATATCTTACATATATATATTTTTTACCTGATTCCTGGTGTCCAGTGTAGCATTGGAACATTGGGAAAGTTGTTTAACCTCCCTGCAGGTTAAGTTTCCTCATCTGTAAAATTGGGTAATGGTTGTATTGCTCATACACACAAATATATAAAGAGACATTAAAAGCAAAAGTGAGCTCAAAGTAGTACATGGATGATAGAAAGCACTCAATAAATATTAACTATTATTTTTAGAGTTGACATCCTCATTATCAATTGGGCATTCAATCAACAAGTAAATACTGAACATCTGTGTGCCAGGTGCTGCTCCACCTGTTGGAGATACAATAGTGAGCAAAGGCAAAGTTTCTGGTCTTAATGAATTTATTTTCTGGACGGTGAATGTAGTAGTCAGAATAGTGGTTCCACAAAGATATCCATGTCCTAGTTTCCTGAACAGTTGAGTATGTTAGTTCACATGGCAAAGGGAGGTAAGATTGCAGATGAAATGAAGGTTGCTAATTAACTGACCTTAGAACAGATTAGCCTGGATTATCCAGGCGGATCCAATGTAATCACAGAGGTCCGTAAAAGTGGAATAGGGAGGCAGAAAAATAGAGTTAAAGGAAGATATGACTACAGAAAAAGGCACAGAAAGATGTGTGTTGCTGTTCTTGAGAATGGAGGAAGGGGCCATGAGCCAAGGAGTGTGAGTGGCCTCTGGAAGCTGGAAAAGGCAAGGACACGGATTCTCCCCTGCAGCCTCCAGGAGGAACACAGTCCTCTGATGCCCGTTGAATCCATTTTGTACTTTTGACCTCCAAATCTGCCAGATAAAAAAATTTGTGTTGTTTAAGCTGCTGAATTTACAGTACTTTATTACAGCAGCAACAGAAAACTACTACGGGAAGGAAAGAAAATAAACATGTAAACAGACAGATACTAAACAGATAGGATAATTTTAGCTTTGATAAGTTCTATGAAGAAGATAAAAAATGATATGTTAAGAGTTTCTTCTCTCAAGTCTTCTTGCTTTCCCGCCCCAGGGAAAGTATAATACCTGTGCATTTCCGTGGCGCTCTGTGATCCTGTCATCACACTCGCCATACTATTTTGTTGTTGTCTCTCAACAACCTACAAGTTCCCGAAGACAGGGACTTTGTCTTCTCTGTCTGTGTCTTCCTGGCATTGCTCTGAACACTGCTCATCTTTGGCAATTGGTTGCTGAATGAGTAAGGACCCAGAAGACAGCTTCTCAGTGAATCCAAATGTGTCATCAAGGAAAGTGTATGTCAAACACTTTCTACGCAACATTTATTTCCTTCTTTCTGTGTTTTTGAAGGGAAGGAGGACTTTGGATGATGAATGAATGGATGAAGCTCATGTGGCGCGTGATTCCAGCATTTCAAAGCAAGGATAGGTATCTCCAAAGACAGTTCTTTGGGCTTGAGCAGAGAGTTATTTGTGTGTGAGCTCCCAAACTCACACACATGGACTGGTATTCATTCTTCTTTCCTGGGTGCCTTCTAGAGTACCCTATGTGAGTTTGAGTAATGGCTCCCTTCAGCTCCTTTATTATGCAGATGAGGAAACTGGAGGTGCCCTGAGGTTAAGTGACTTGCACAAATCATACAAGAAATCAGTGGCAGTGCCAGTATCAGACTTCAGATATCTTGAATGCAGATGACTGTTTTTTTTTTTTCTTTCTTGGATACCAAGTAACAATTTAGAAATAAAACAAATTCTTCAACCTGCCAGAATAATTATTTATAGTTGCCCCCTGACTGTCCCTGAGTGGTTAATAAGGTCGAATAATTTAAGTTTGAGTGTCATCAAAGTGTGTCCCAAGCCGCTCAGCTGCTGGTATATCATAAAGCTGTAAAGGACTGACCTCATGCACTGGCCCAGGAAGACGGTCATGGACTGATGCTTGTGTCTGCATCACTGACCTCTGTGACAGTTATTTTTTTTTTTTTTAATTTTTAAGATAGCCCTTTCCACAGTGAATTCTTAGCTAACTTCTTAATTTACTGAAATGAAATGAAAGTTCTAACAACTGTATGAGAAAGGAGAGGGCTGGTTGCCTCATGCTGCCATTATATTGGGCTCAGTGTCAAGGATTACAAAGTAATGGAATAGGTATAACTAATAATTCACAATAATCTTATTGTTGCAACAGTCCTATTTTCTCCCAGGCAGATATAGAAGCTTTGGTTTCCTTTCCTGGATGAACATGGATGTACTTCCTCAATTTCCACTTATCCAAGGAATCATAGAAGTAGACAAGTGGGATCTTAAAGACGATTCAATCCAATCCTCTCATACAGATGAGGAAATCGAGGCCCAAAGAATTTGAACAATTTTTCCAGGGGGAGGTAGTCAGTAGGAGAGGGAGCTGGGCTTAGAACTCAAGTGGTCTCTAACTAAGTCCAGTGGTTTTCCCACTCATCTATCCCTTGTCCTATTAATATGGTTCTTTTCCTTCTCCCTCCATGCTTTATCTCATTGCTCATCCCCTCCACCCCATCCAATAGAAGAGCTATGAACTGTGTTTGAGATTGGCTTTTGTTTGATTTAGAAAGAAATTATTCACTTGGGTGGAACTATGGGAGCTGTCAAGGTGTCTTCAGAAATCCCAACATGTTTGAGGGCTGGGATGGGAGAAGTAAAACCATTCGAGTTCAGCCCATTCAATAAATAGATTGCACTAGTCGTCTTTGGGAGGGCATCATTCATTCGCCCTGTCTCCGTGGCTGTTGTGAGGGTGACTGTGAACAAGGAAGGGTGAAATTTGCATTTTAGTTTAGAATTTACTGAGTTTACTGATCCTCTTGTTCTTATTGTGCTCTCCTTGCACTTTTCTGTTTATCGAAAGCACATCTATTAAATAATTCGTTTCTTAGTTTCTTTATCTGGAAAATTAGGATGATAATGGGCCTTATCTCACAGGCTTACTATAGGGATTAATGAATTAATGTATGAAAGTGCTTAGGATAGTGCTTTATATATAGTAAGCTCTATATAATTGTTAACTGCTATCATCTGCCTCATCATCACGATCCTACAATATCTAGTTCAAATCCCTTTTACTGTAGCTAAATTTTCTGAGCACCCTAGTGGGAAGTAATATTTCTTCTTCCGAAATACCATGGTATGTATCATTTATACTTATTTGAGATAATATATCTAGTAGTTTTTATCATGTGCACAGTATTTCATTCAACAAATATTATTAATATTTGAGCTACTGTGAGCTAAACGCTATGCCAAGCCTGGTGAGCACAACTGCATAGTCCCTCTCTCATAGAATTTACAATTTAGTGACCTAATTTGCTTTTGGACAGATTGGGCAAAAGCACAATATTGTATTAATATTATCTGCAAGCAATGACCTACCCCAAACAGAATGTAGGTTCTTTTGGTACAGTGTAGGATGGCAAGGGGACAGGTCAGAAAATAGCAGCTTTTTGTTTGTGGTTCCATTGGGTGGGTTTTTATATAGTTACATCACCTGAGGGCAAGTGTAGGTTTTTCCTGATGACTATCAGGACACCTCACTTGTCTGTGGTAGAGGGAAATTATGAACTTCCTGATGTTTCTTGGGTGGAGGACTCTGGAAGCAGGCATCCAGCGACCTGCATAGTTCATCTCCTTTTCCTGCCCCAGGGATTCCTACCATGTGACTTCACCCTTGGTCTGACTTTCTGCAGCCATGTATGTAGCAGACCAATATCCTGAGCACTTGGCCCATCATTCCTTGATCTGGACAAGTAAACAAACCTTGAACTTGGGCTGATAGTTAATATTTATTTCTGTCCACACTAGCTTTTGATATTATTAGAGTAATTTTACTGGAGCGTGGACAGTGTTTGCTTGTTTTAAAGGACATTGGCTTCTCATTATAATTTTCTGTAAAATCTCCAGTTGCAAAGACGTTGTGCATAGACTTAATAAACTTTCCTTTTTCTCTTGGCATGTTCCTTTGAGGCCTGGCTCAATTATTACTTCTTATGCTCTTTGCACCTTACCACTCTCTCTTTCAGCAGAATTGTTTCTTTTCTTCTTGTGCTACTAACCATGTTGTACTAAAATCTCACTCTTTTCATTGGTTTAGAATTTTAAAAATTCTTCCCTTGACTATGGAGATCTATAGGATCTATTTCACACTTTATCCTTCCGTCCTTATTTCATAATTTTCTCCACATTGCTCTCTAAGTGCCAGCCCTGTTAGCCTTCTCTGATAGTTTTCACCAGAGGCAGCTCTTCCCAGCCTTCTGCACTGGCATTTCCCTGTGCCTGGCCTACATTTTCTGTTGGTGCCATCTCATCCTTAATGCATCAACTTCCCTGACCCCATTATTTAAAACAGGATGTTCTGATTACAAAACCTTGCTTATTTCTTTCATAGGATCTATTATAATCTTTATTTAATGATTACATCTCTTTAACACGGGCATACAGCTCCTCGAGGATAGGAACTCTATCTTGTTTATTACTATATTCCCACCACTCAGCACAGTATATGGCACATGATAAGCAATCAAGACCATTTGATGTTGTTATTTATTTATTTATTTATTTTTGAGACAGAGTCTCACTCTCTTGCCTGGGCTAGAGTGCCGTGGCGTCAGTCTAGCTCACAGCAACCTCAAACTCCTGGGCTCAGCGATCCTCCTGCCCCAGCCTCCCAGGTAGCTGGGACTACAGGCATGCACGACCATGCCTGGCTAATTTTTTCTACTTTTAGTTGTTTGGCCAATTTCTTTCTATTTTTAGTAGAGGCAGGGTCTTGCTCTTGCTCAGGCTGGTCTCGAACTCCTGAGCTCAAATGATCCACCCGCCTTGGCCTCCCAGAGTGCTAGGATTATAGGCGTGAGCCACCGCGCCTGGCCTTGATGTTGTTACTGACAAATAGAGAAGATGGATGTGAACCAAAAATTTCCACTAATATGTGGTTATCAACTGTGATATATGCTACAAAGGAAAAATGTCAGAGCTTTGAGGACATCTAACAGGGAGTTAGAGTTGGCCTCCCTGAGAAAACAGTGTTTAATCTGACATCCGGGGAATGAGTACTATGTACCACAGCAAAGGCAGAGAGCATTTCCTAAGTGAGAGGGAAGCGTGAGTGCTGGGTCTCTGGGATAGGAAGCAGCATGACGCATTCAAGAACCTAAAAGAAGCCTAATGTGGCTGGAGTACAGAATACCAGCAGAAGATGAAAACCAAAGGAGGGGAATGGACAGTGTACATAACTTTTCTCTCCCAGGAGATAGCAAACCCTCTGTGTGGGCATAAAGTGTGTGTGTATCTGTCTGTGTGGGGATGGGACAGGCAATGTCCTTTTTTTTTTTTTTTTTTTTTTTTTTTGGTGTTTCCAGTACAATGGCTAACAGATAGAAAGCTCAATTAATGATTACTATTTAAGCAGAAGCAGCTTGGAGTGAGTGCCTCTTCCCAAAGTCAGCTCATATACAGCATCTGAAAATCAAAAATTACACAGCATGGAAAAGAGCTATTTCTGTAGGGAGCCTGGCTCCTGTAATTGTTGGTGAACAGAGTCATCAGATGTGCCTGTAATTCCTTCTTCTGTCAGCAAATATTCATCAGTCTCTGTTCCTTATGTCTCAGCGATCTCAACTTTTATGAAAATGTCTATGTCCAAAAGGCTGAATGGAATAATCTTACTAAACAAAGAACTTTATGAAATTAGACTTTGCTTTCCACTATAGAAGAATTATCTACTGTCTGTTTTCAAAGGCAAAAACAAGTGGTGGTTTGTGCTTTGGTTAAGGGAAAAATACTCAAAGCACTACCAACAAAAAACTTTCTCTCTAAATTTCATTTATTTCTATTTAAAAAACTTAGTCAAAGGAATTTGTTTAGAATGACATAAAATGGAGATAAAATGCTTTCCTCTTAAGCCATGCATTGCATTTTCTTTGTGAGTTTATAGTTCTTTGAACATGTTTTGGCTAAAAGATTCAAGAAAATTCAAGATCCAGGATAAAGATTGAAGAAAATGGGGAAATCCAATAGACTCAGGTACCAGTAGTTAGTAGGAACATGCAATTTATTTATTATTTGAGTAGTAGTAAGACTAGAGCATTTTGTAAGAAGCTTCGCTCTAAAAGTTATTTACTAGTGATTTGAAAGTAGAAGATATTAAAATTCACCAAAGGAAAGCTTGCTACCCATTTATTTTAAAATTTGCTTCACTTGGTTACTGCTATGAAGGTCAAATTAACTATAGTCAAGAAATGCATTCTAACAAGACAAAATGGAACTGCACACTCTTATTGCCATGTTTAATTTGTACTATATCCCTTAACATTCAGTAAGACAAAATGTTATTAAACTGCATCTGGCTTTGCTGAGGTCACTGGTTCCTATACAAGGCTTTTGTGTAGCATTTATTGATTTGACTGGCTTCAAGGATTATACTCTGAATAAGTTTTTAAATGAAAGGGAGAAGAAGATAGAAATGTCTTCATTCTTCGTCTTGAATGTGGACTTTCAAAGGTTTAAAAGAGTCTGTTATCCTGTTTCCATTTAAACAAACTATTTTTTTTCTTTAATTACACTCCCCCAAGTACTCATGGAAAATTTTAAACATAGATTTAAACTTTTAGTTTATTCTGTGGTGGTATTTTATTATGCAGTTTGTATTTTTTAAAAAAGTGCTAATAATGATGGAAGAGAGTAATTAGAATAAATTATAAAATTCTCATTAAAAATTTACTTATAACTAATGACTGCTACTGATACCTAAATCTGGATAAATGCCAGAATAAGGAATGTTGAAAAATGATATTTTTATTATGAACTTAATTTCCTGATCCATCACTTACTTCTCTCCCCCATATTCCTTTTTCATTTTGGCATGACAAATCCTTTGGCATATAAATCTTGGAGGATAGGGCAGAGTATATTATTCACCCTCCAAAGCGTATTAATAGATCAAAAAAATCTGTTGATTAAGTACAGTGATTGACCAGAATTGATTCAAATCATATGTATGTAAGTGTAAACAATTTTCTTGCCCAGGAGAATTTCTTAGTACTTGCCAATCTTTTAGAGCTGAATGGCAATATTCATTACTGACTTAGAAATATGGTTTTTATATTTGGAGAATAAGATCAGTGCTTTTCAATGAAGTGAATATCATAGGTACAGAGTGGCTAACACCTGGTGAGTGTCTTATTAATCAGCTTTCTCTCCTTTTGCTATAGCAGCAGCTCTCAACTTTGAGTACTCAGACCAACCATGTCTGCATCACCTGGGAACCTGTTAGAAATGCAAATTCTTAGGCAGACACCCAAGTTACTCTGGGCGTGTGGGGATGGTTGGATTTTTAACAAGCCCTCCAGGTGATTCTAATGCATGCTAGAGTCTGAGAATCTCTACTCTAGAAGTTTAAATGTATTTCAGCTTTCAAAAATATTTTAGGATCTCTCTTAAGAAAAATGAACCCTAGTCCTGCTCATTTTCTCTTTAACATTCTCCTAACACAAGTTAACATTTGTTGATTTCTTAACAATGTGTTTTGCACAGTGCTGAGCTCTTTACTTAAGAGATTCTCTCAATCATTACTCACATATTCTATTATATGCCTGCCCATTTAACAGATGGAAACATTGGGGCTTTAAGAAGCTTGTAAGTTACTAAAGGTCACCTAGCTGGTAAAGCTAGGTAGTATTCAAATCCAAGCAGTCTGATATTTGAACTTCCTCATTGTTTTATAAAGCCCTTCGCTATTGAGTCAAACCTACTAATAAAACCTATGCTGACAAATTTATTAGATTCTCCTTTACACTCTGATCTGTCCAACCATAATTTAAAATGGATAATTGCATTCTGGTAGTGCATTAGTTTTAGGTTCCATTTGTACTAGTAGTAATAGTTCAAGTTGACATGCCCTCCCGCCCCCCAAAGTTGGAGCTGGTAATAACCTTAAAAAGGTACTAGCCAACATAATTTCACTTTGGCTCCATGTTCAGAACAGATGTATGTGGAATATAGACAGTTTATTTCTTGGAAAACATTAACATATATTAACTCGGCAGATCAGTAAAGGATAAAGCAGAGAGGAGAAAACAGCAATTCCGAGAAACCCGGGGAGCTTGGAAACGGGAGCAGAGAATACAATGCACAATGCTGACACATATTCCAGGGAATAAGAATACTGAGCACGGCGTCTTTGTTAGAAGGGTGGGATTCATGACTGCAGTTTCAGATTGAAAAGTGCCAGGTGAGCCATATCAGTAAGTATTTTTGATTTTTCCTTAGTGGCTCAAATGTGAGAAAACTATAGAATGAGAGGCTTCCGCTGATAAAGAAGAGTGTCCTAAGGAAAACACAAGAGGTGATTGCCAAGTTAATGTAGGCAGGGAAAATGTCTCTGCTGTTCTCTCTGTTTTCTTTCCCTTCCCCAACCCTTGTATTTAGGATTAACTCTCCTCAACTTAGTTTATGTGTCCTTGGGATTTCTGTGTAATGCTGAGTTTGTCCTCTATTTGTCACTTGTCAATGACTGGCAATGATGTTGGAATTCAGATGGGGAAAAATATCCAATTATATCTGGGGGCACTTCAGGTCTGTAATAAGCAGCGGAGTTGGGCTGTTATCACAATGTAATGAAGCCATCCTCTGCCATCCGCACCCCGGCTGGTAGAACCTCATCAGATATCCCTAGTAGGTCAGCTCCTCAATTGCACATTTAAAGCATAGGACCCTACAGGGCACAAGAAAAGGCTTTGAACGATTGACTGTAATCTTCTTTTTAATGTTATGTTTTCCCCAGGATAACACCTAATTGCTTTGTAAGTGGTCCCGGTTTTTGCCTTTAACAATCTTGTACGGAAGGCAATTACAGATTCTTTTTTTTAATGTGTAAAATACTTTCTTAGGTCTATTTCTTTCAACTTTTATTTATGCCACCCAGTCATAAAACTTGTACAGTTTGCAGTTATTATTCCTTGTCATTTTCCAAGTCGTGTCCTTCATTCCTTAAGATTTTCATGTTCTCTGATGAAGAGGTGAATTACCGGGTGACGACATCAACTGCACTGATGTAGCTTGCTATCAAGGTAGAAAAGAGAGGCTCTCTCCCTTTTAATGTAATTGATGTGACTCTGAATGCTCAGGCTTCTAAGATTGAACAGCAGCCTTGGGTAGAGAATTTGGAAGCTGTGAAGGCAGAGTCTTCTTGGGGAGACAAGCAAGATGCCAAAGGGACCCTCCTAGATGCTATTAATTCTTAATTGCTGCTCCGAATTTCAGTGCTAGGCTTGCTCCTTAAATGTAAAGCATACCTTTCCCCTCAGCAGCATGGCAACCTGTAGTGGGGAGTGGGCTCTGCGCATCACATCTGCAGGCAGGTCATTTTACTCCTGGGTCTCAGTCCCCGCTCTCTTCCAGTGCGCTGTCCCTATTTTTGCATAATTATTCTATTAGTCCTGACTGCGAGAAGCCCAGCTTCCTTCCTGGTTCTTTACAGTCATGAATCTTAATTATGCTGCCGACTTTGGCTTGTCTATCTGCCTGTGAGCCTATCTTTTATTATTTGAAGAGTTTGTGAAAAGGGGATTTGGGGTCTCTGCCTTTGTAATTAAAAAAAATCTCTGTGATTATGCAAGTCATATTACTTTGCCTTTCAGTAAAATGTAATTGTTATATGAAACAATATTTATCCTCTTTCCATTACTTTTTCTTGGCGACTGAATAGCACTATGAGTACATGTGACCTTCAAAGATAAGAATGAAATTGTTACCTGCATAGAAACTACATTACATTTTGGTTTTGATTTGTTTGAATTTTTTTGTACTATCCATTGTTTCCACTTGAATAGCAAGGAAAAGAAACCTTGATGATGTGTTGAAAAACTATTCTGAATTTCAATACCTCATTTTAGACATCTATGCTGAAACCCGTATCCTTTCTCTCATTAATAGAAAGTTAAGGTAATTTTGGCTGGATACATCGGTGCACTTCCACTTGGACAGGACAATGTTCAGGAAAATTCAGAGGGCTGCAAATTACAAGACTTGAACTCTTGAGCAGGCTGTCCTTCTAGCCAAGTGCTTGACCTTGGGCAGTTAAATAGCTGCTCTGGGCCCATATTCTTTCAATCATACATTGAATGAGTCCTACAAGGTGTTCTTTAAGCTACGTTTCAGATCTCTAGTACTGATTTCTTGTTTTTGTATGTCCAATGATGATAGAAGTGCTAATAGGGTACAAGCTAATGAAGAACCTCCTGAGTGGGATGTATTCTTGTAGTCATGAGCTCTTTGCAGAGTTCACTAACTAAGCACTCACATCTCTTCACAATGCCCAGCTAGATCAGCTCATTCTTTGTTGTGGAAGTGCAAGGCAAATAAACTGGAGGCAATTTAAAAAATTTCCATTGGTTAAATAAATAAGACGGTTTGTCAGAAGGCTAATCTTTTCTGGCAAGGCTACCGGAATAGAGTGTCGATATTCATCAATATAACAATATCATTAATAATTTCTCCACAAAGGGAATGAATACTGTAAATACTTTGGAGTATCTTTCCAAACATTTTATCAAACATTTTTATAAACAAAATAATATTGAATGTAGAGTTATGTATTCTGCTTTGTTCTATCAACATTGTATTATTAAAATTCTTCAAAAATATTTCTTTTATTGAGCCCTATTTTATATATGTTAAAATATATAATTCAGGCTTGTTTTAATCCATTTTTAAGATTTTGTTCTTAATACTTAACGACTGAATTTCGTTGAGTACTTATTACATGCCAATTACTTTAAATATGTGATTTTATTTCATATTTACAATAATGCTAAGAAGTAGATATTGTGATTATTGCTATTTTACAGTTCTGGCAACTCAACATTAGAAAATGTAAGTAACTTGCCTAAAGTCATCTAACTAGTTAGTATAAGGAAGCCAGAATCCACACATAGGGTATCTGACTAGTTCCTAGGTCCTTAGCAACTACTCTAAGGACTGAATCTGTAGTATACTGAGAATAAAGACTATTGTCTAGGTAAGTTGTGTTAGAGACTCCTCATTTTTTACCAATGTTATCTGAAATATTTGCATAATTAAGGAAACAACCATTTGACCTTATATAAATCATTTAATTTTTTTGAGTCTTGGAAATGTTCTCATCTATAAAATGGGCGGTGTGTTAACAATAATAATAATTCTTAACTCAAAGAGCTGTTGTGAAGATTGAAACAGTGAATGTGAAAATACCTTGGAAACTGTGACAACAATTCACCTTGACTCCCAAGAAGGGATTTCAAATAAGTGGCTTTTAAATGATTCTGAGATATTTTGGCAAGAAACACCTAGGCAGTTAAGATCAATTTTTTCCTCTTGAATTCAGTCAGATTTTTCTTTGACGTCTAGATTTCAATTTGAAAGTATATGTTTGAAATTGAAAAGACTTATAAAAATGAATTTCAATAAGGAATGATCTGAATCATGGAAGTTAGTGTGTCACAAAGGAATCAAGTGGTTCATGTAACAAGGTTAAGTTAAACGTGTGCTAAGAACCCAACACGCCCAGGCTCTGGCTTGTGCTGAGGCCACAGTGAAGAGGGCTCTCAGCTCTGACAAAGCTACCTATGATGATTTGTCATAAAGGTTGGCTAAGAGGTCCTTAAATAGGTGTAGGGGACGTCACTGAGGCCCAGGGATAAGAGACTTGACAAAGGTTGACCAGCTGGCCAGCGAGAGAGAGAGAGAGAGAGAGAGAGAGAGAGAGAGAGAGAGAGAGAGAGAGAGAGAGAGAGAGAAACGAACTAAAGCCAGCCCCAGACCTCACAATTCCTTTAATACCAGCTAGCCTGATATCCACAGATCGCAGATGAATTAGATGGAAAAGCCAGTGCCTTTGTGCTTAGAAGGTATCAAGTAAATGTGTACAAGGTGTTTCTTGTATCTCAGAATTCAGAATCATTTAAAAGCCACTTGTTTGAAATCCATTCTTGGGAGGCCAGTGCATCAGTGTAACAGTTTCCAAGGTAGTTTCCCTTCCATCCTAATCTTCACAGGAACATTTCTGGCTTTCCTGAAGGATTGTCTTGGGTGTGGCAAAGCTGTGTTTGCCTCTGATCATTATGCTGCAGCACTGTTCTCCTGATCTCAAATTCACATTCTATATTTCTTGGCCACTGGGCATATTATTTGACATTTATTTACACTTATCTGCATTTTCCATCTCCTAAGCTCACATATAGCACATAATAATGTAAATCCTCTGCTGCTGCTTGGCATTTGGGTACCTTATTATTTACTGTGCTGTACCTCCCCCTCTGTTTAATGTAATCTGCAAATCTTGCTCTCAGTACCAAGTCATTTGTATACATAATTAAAATATGCGGTCCCTTCCAACACTGATCATTGTCATATGTCTTATTGGTAATCTCTTTTCCAGATGGTGAATATTTTGCTTTTATTTATTTATTTTGCTTCTTGGAAGGAGAGGGTGCTGAGCAGGCTCAGCAATGTTCCAGAAGACTAACCCAGTTCTTTAAAGCTCTGAAGAACCACAACATTCTTAGCATTTACTTATTTGCAGAGTGGTCTCTGACATGCTTCTTTTTAATGAAAAACATGTTAGTTCTGACAAGTAAATGCAGTAAAAATATCTTAATGGCATACAATAATGGTGACCAGTTTCACCCATTTCGAGGTCTTACAGCTGGAGACAAGATTTGAATACATTATCACCATGTGCCAGGGTGCTTATTGTTCTCCCCTCCAATGTCGCGTAGGGGCCATTTCTGGATAAAGGATATTGCACTAGACAACTAATACTGAATTTTTAGTGGCTGTGAAGCTGTTAACTAGGGGCCTGATTGCATAGGGACCTCGTGTGAGATAACTCTCATAGACATCTGGCAAATTGCTTTCCAAACAGCCATTGCACGGCTGGGAAATTCTCTGATGTTTGAAACTTTCTGCTAGTTGCATAGGCGTATTTAACAGTGTAAACCAATGGGGCTGTCCTCATTTTTAAGCAAAACTGTCCATGTGGAGCTGTTTATAAGCACCTCCCATACCCATGTGAGCATTCTTAAACTTCTTAAACTTCTCTTACCAGCTTAGATGTTTAACAGGCATCATCTATCTGACATTCATAATTGGGTAAGAAGTTTTAAAATGAGTGTACCTTTGGGATAGGAATACATTGATTTAAACGAACACTGATATGTACAAGAATTGATTTCCAAAGTCAAGTGCTGTGAGGGAGGGCTGGGAGGAGCAGGGTCCTGTGCACAGGGAAGAAAACCGGTGGAGTGAGGTGAGGAGGGAGCAAGATAAAGCCAGCATGTTATGTGATAGATTTTCCTAGATGCAGGCTTCATTATCAGGGAAATTTCAGGCCTTATAAATCACTGCATCGATGCAGAGCTACTTCAGATTTAACCCTCTATGGCTGCAAAATTCACCCTCACACTGAAGGTCACAAGGTCAGCCTACTGCGAGTAAATTTCTCCAGAGGTTCTGGTCTGCAAAGGGCGAGTGTGAACAGTAGGGAATGGAGATTAAAAGATAGATGAGGCTCTCTTTTCTCCAGCATCCACCCTCCCCTCACCCCATTTTTGCACTCTGAGAAGAGAAAAGCCATACATCTTTGAGTGTCTAGGGACAATAGTTGTTAATTTTACAGTGAGCATGGGCTCTTTGAAACCTTCTAAAATTTTAACCTAGGTTTCTTATCAACACCACTGGTTCTACCTAAGGGTTTATCACCTGAGGAGACTTTTGTTGAGGAACCCAATTCATTTCTAGAATTTCTCCTAAAAGTGTCAAAGCCCCAAAGAAGGAGAACAAGCCAGTTAAAAAACTAAGCACTTCACCAAATAGCTAAAAGTCTTAAAACTGCAGTTTATTTGACCATTTAAAATATTTTTCATGGGTAATGTCTTATTCAGAATGCTTATTCAGCTGGTCCACATCCATATGGCCATATCTGTAGTTAAACAGATTATTGACTCACATCATTTTTCCCTTTAATTTATTTTTATTTGCGTATATGAAAATTCACTCTCTCTGGTGTACAATTCTGAGTTTTGACAAATACATACAGTTGTGTAACCACCCCCATAATCAAATAAAGAGCTACACATCAGTCCAAAAAACTCCCTCATGTTGCGGCTTTGTAGTCGAACCCCTCCCTAACCCCCAGCAACCCCAGATCCATTCTATATCTGGCTTGTTTCATTTAACATAATGACCTTCGGGTTCATCCATGTTGTCACAAATAGTAGGATTTCCTTGCTTTCTAAGGCTGAGTAATATTCCATTACATGTATTATATATACAACATTTCCTTTATCCATTCATCTGTTTGCAGACATTTAGGTTGCTTTCATGTCTGGGCTATTGTGATAATGGTGCAGTGAACATGGGAGTGCAGATATCTGTTTGAAATCCTGATTTCAACTTTTTTACATCTATACCCAGAAGTGGTATTGCTAGATCATATGGTAGTTCTATTTTAATTATTTGAGGAACCTCTTTTCTATTTTCCATAGCGGATGCACTAATTTAAATTCCCACCAATAGTGTACAAAGTTTCCCTTTCTTCACATTCTTGTCAACATTTGCTATCCTTTTTAAAAATATTTTACTAATAGCCATCCTATTATAGCACTCGGTGAGGTGATATCTCACTGTGGTTTTCACTTACATTTCTCTGATGAATGGTGATTTTGAGCACCTTTCCATGTACCTGTTGGCCATTTGTATTTGGTTAAAATGTCTATTCAGACCCTTTGCACATTTAAAAAATCAGGTTATTTGCTTTTTTGCTATTGAGTTGTTGGAGTTCCTTACCTATTTTAGATATTAACACTTTATCAGACACATGGTTGCAATTATTTTCTCCCATTTCATAGGTTGTCTTTTGATTTTGTTTATGTTTTCTTTGCTCTGCAGAAGGTTTTTATTTTAATATAATCCCACTTACCTATTTTTGCTTTGTTGTCTGCGCTTTGGATATCACATCCAAGAAATCATTGCCAGGGCAGGAGAATGTCAAGAAGATTTTCCCCTATGTTTTCTTTTTGAAGCTTTATGATTTCAGGTCTTACGTGTAAGTCTTCAATTCATTTCGAATTGATTTTTTTTGCATGGTGTAAGATAAAGGTACAATTTCACCTTCTGCATGTGGATATCCAGTTTTTCCAACACCATTCATTGAAAGGATTATTATTCCTCTGTTATGTATTCCTGGCATTCTTGCTGAAGATCAGATGACCTGAGTGGTTTTATTTTTGGGCCCTCTATTCTATTCCATTGGTTCACATGTCTGTTTGCCATACTACCAGTACCATACTGTTTTGATTACTGTAATTTTGTGATATATATTGAAATTAGAAAGTGTGATGCCTCCAGCTTTGTTCTTCTTGCTCAAGATTGCTTTGGCTATTCAGGGTTTTTGTGGTTTTAGGATTTTTTTTCTATTTCTATCAAAATATAATTGGAATTTTAATAGGAATTGCATTGAGTCTGCAGGTCACTTTGGGTAGTATGGACATTTTAGCAATATTATTTCTTCCAATCCATGAACATGGCATGACTTTCCACTTATTTGTATATGCTTTAATTTTTTTCTTCAGTGTTTTATAATTTTCAGTGGATAAGTCTTCACCTCCTTCGTTCAGTTTATTTCTACATATTTTTTAAAATTTTTGGTACTATTATAAATGGTATTATTTTTTAAATTTCCTTATTGGAAAATTTGTTGTTAATATCACTGACTTGGGTATGTTGATTTTTGTATCCTACAACCTTGCTGAATTTGTTTATTAGTTCTAACAGTTTTTTGGTGGAGTCTTTAGGATTTTTGACATATAGGAGCATGTCATCTGCAAACAGAGAAAATCTGCTTCTTTGTTTCTAATTTGGATGCCATTTATTTGTTTGCTTTTGGTATCAGGTTAATGCAGAAATTAGTTGGGAAGTGGTGTTCCTCTTCTATTTTCTGGAAGACATTAAATAATTGATATAATTTCTTCCTTAAATATTGGGTAGTATACTCCTTCAAGTAAACCATAGAAGTCTTAAAATTACTTGTGTTCCAACTTCAATTTCACTTGCTTTAAAGGAAGTTTCTGCCTTTTATTTTTTATCTTCTCTTTGCCTGTGAGCTGAAGCATGGACATGCCTACACTTCATTTTGACGCATGCAGAAGTGGACAACACTACATGGCATAGTCGAGCAATGAGAAGGGAGAAACCTGTATCCTTGGATGACCATTTGGAGCAGAGCTACCCTGCCAACTTAGACTTTTCATTTTTATGTGAGTAAAAAACAACACTACATTTTTGGTTCTTTTCGTTGAAGTGGTATAGCCTTTATCTGACTAAAACGAAGGTCCCTTTGTCTAAACATTGTTGGTATTCACCTATAAGAGGTCTAAAGGGATTGAACACTGGAGGAGGCTATAAGCAGATACAATTTCTGTCGTGGAAAAGGTTATAATACAGAGTGAGTGCACACTCTGCAATCGCAGACAACGTTTACTGCGCACTGAAATTTCTTGCAGCATTGATTCAGAGATTTGGATTGATTGGACTAAATTTTCCAATGATAGGCAGTGAGCAGAAAGGAAAGTGCTTTTTAGAAATACTTGATAGGGAATAAAAGGACACCTTAAAAAGTCTTTGGTAGGTATCTTTCACAGCATCCTAAAATTTCTATTTAACCATAATTTTAAAGATTACAATTTGAACAAACCCAGAGAACTCAGTCTTCCTTGATTTGTGATAAATCCTAACACAAGATGCCTATATAAAGTTTAAAGTAGGTAGGAATAAAAAATATAGAGAATATATACTTTTGTGCCTTGGGCCTGAATTGTTTGAATTGGAACAGACCATAATTAGTAAGTAAATCCAGTCAACTTCAATAGACTTGAATCCCTCAACATATGGACATAGTCCAGTTATGGGAGGAACTCCTATAATTTGAGAACTAATAACAGTGGGCAGTTAAAGAAAATACCAATCCATAAAACAAAGCAAAACAGAAAGCGGTTTATTTTTAGCTAGAGTTTCATCACCAGAAAACAAAAATGAATAGTTCCTACCATTCTCCTTCTCTTCTTCCTCTCTTTCATCCTCTAAATTAACTATGACATTGACCCTTGAGAAAACGGAAAGCATTATGACATTTTATAATGCCCAGAAGATAAGCGTATCCTATAACCTGGCCAGTCCACAAATAACTAGATGTGTGAACATGTGCATCAGGATACATATACGTGCATATCAATCTTGATAACTTCATTGCTGTAATAGCCTTAAACTGAAAACAATCCAAATATACATCAATAGTAGAATAGATAAAAAGTTATGTTATATTCACACAGAAGAATATTATAGACCAATAAAAATGAATATATCTCGGGTATGTACAACAACTTGAAGTTATTTGGCAAATACAATGTAAATCAACAGAAACAAAACTTAATAACATGATAATATTTCAAACCTAACCAAACCAAATTATTTAGGAATGAATTCATAAATAGTAGAACTATATGGAAAAGCAAAGAAGTGATTATTTCATAAGTGGAGATGTTGATTACCACTAGAAAGGACAGAGAAGTTTGTAATTGGAAACAGACAAAGATGGAGCTTTTGGGGTGCTGCCAGTGTTCTATTTCTTGACTTGCTTTGGGTTATTGGATATATTAATCATCTATTCCTGCATAAAAAAATTTCCCAAAACTTATTGGCTTAAAAGAACACAAATTTATTACTTTATAGTTTAGATGGGTCAGAAATCCAGGCACAGATTAACTAGGTCCTCTCCTTCAGGCGTTTCACAAGGCTGAAATCAAAGTGTAGGCTGAGGTCACAGTGATCTCAAGGTTCAACTGGAGCAGGATCCACCTCCAAATTGATTCAGTGATTATTGACAGGATTCAGTTCCTTGGTGGCTGTTGGCCAGATGCCACCCTCAGATGGCCCTACCCATCAGAGCAAGCATACAAGAAGAGCTGGAGAGAGAATACCAGAAAGACAGAAGTCATAGTATTTTATAATCTAATTTCAGAATGACATCCTATCACTTTAGCTATAACATAATGTATCCATTAGGACAAAGTCATCAGGTCCAGCCTACACTCAAGATGAGGGGCTTTTGCAAGGGTGTGAACATTAGGAGCCATTTAAAAAAGCTGCCTATCACACTGGGTGTTGGCTTCATATTTATTTGTGAAACAATACTTTCATCTTGTAGGCATTTTTCATTGGCCTGTTTCATTTCATAATAATGATGTTAAAGGAATTCTCAGGGAGGAGCAGCCACAGAAACTCAAATGGCCCCTTTCTTGAGAATATGTCCTTCCCCATTTGCAATTAGCACACATGGTGTCTGGCACATGCAAGACACTAACTAAAAGTTATTTGCTTAATAAATGAATGAGCTAAATTTTGGCATCTGGGGGAATAGATAGTTTCTATTGATCCATTCACAAAACATTCTTAGTGAGTAAACATTCAAAATATAAGAATGTAGAAAAAAATATTTGGTTCTGGTAAAATTTTCCCCCAAAGGAGAAGAAATGTGTGTTAATTATTAGGAGGGAAAAAAGTGACAAATGAGAAAAGAGGAAATAAAGACTAAATGTTGAAAATGATTTAGTGTGCATAGAATTAAGATACCACTTTGGGGACATGTTCTACAGTCTGATTTTTAATAAGTCCCAAAAAGGTACTTCCCCTTATCCATGGGTTATTAATTCACGATCTAGTTTACTTTATCCCTGTGGGTTTAGTTCTGGGAACATGTTCTGGCTTAGATATTTGCAAGCCTCAGAAAGTTGGCTTCAGACTGACTTCATCATCACAGACTTAGTGTATGAAGTGCCCATCTGTGTCCTTTTTAGAATGTATCTCTCTGTAGAATGTGGAATTCAACTAACAATTCAAGTCACTATAATAAGGCCATGAGACAAAAGGCTCAGAGGTTGAGTTGGGATGAGTTCAGAGGGGCAGGTGGTAGAAAGGGACTTCAAGGTATCCATGAGGACACTTAGGAAATGGGGTCCTTTCCGCTGTCCTCTGCTTCTCAGAGCCTTGAAGCTTTGTGAAGGAGCAGCTGGAGAACAGGGAAGGTCCTGTATACCTGTTAAATAGCAAAGAACTTCAGCCCTGTCATGGGCTTTAGAGATCACTGATTGTGGTCAGTCCATTTATAGACACCAAGTCTGAGTCCCAGGAAAATTGGGACTAATGTCATATGGCCAATTAGTATTTTTCTTGTTCAAGCAGATCAAGCTGTGATGTGTTACATTAGTTTTGATATTTCATTTTATTTAAGCAATAAGTTATTTGCTGTAGGCTTTGTTTAAATTTGGTATAAATATTTCAAAAATATCTACCTTAAGTCCTGAAATGGACTATATTAAAGCAGTTTGAGGGGGGAGGAGCCAAGATGGTGGACGAGAAAAGCCACCGGTCAGAGTGTCTCTGCAAAAAAGACAAATTTTAGAAAAAAGAGAAAAAAATAAACTAGCAGAGAAACATAGATTGGGTGAGGGTCAGAAGGAAGGGTGCCTGAAACTATAGGAGACTCCACAGGAAGATGTGGAGGAGAACTGGAAGGAGAAAGGTCCCGAGAGGCTTGGAGACCAGTGACAAGGGTAGGTGGAGTGGTTAACTTTCCCCTCCCTTGCATCTCGGACTGTTGGTGGGCTCCTGAGCGGTTGGAGAGACCTGCCAACACCAGCCCAGAGATGGCTGCCGCCAGTGAGCCATGGCCTCTTGTGGACACGGCGCCAGGTTCCCAGCCCCCGCGGGGCACCTCCCCGGGTGCAGACCCGAGCCTATCGGCAGATGCCATATTGCTCCATTCTCTCCTTCCCCCTCCCTACCCGTGGGTGCCCAGAGAGACAATTTAGCCATCACATGGAGACATCTCCAAGGAATGGGACCTTTCCTTTTGGGGCCCTACAGCAGACTGAGGGGTACTCAGACTGCGAGCTCCCTACCTGCCAGCCCTCCCAGGTGCTACTTGCCTGGGAACTCCAGGAGAGCAGGGCAAATGCCAAGGTGGAGTGAAATTGATCCAGCTTGGGCACCCTGTATGTGATTCGAGACCAGCACCCCTCTCCCTGGCAGGGTCAGGGATCGATCTCCAGGGCCCAGGGGACAGGCCTGCAGACCAGACCCCGTACACCCAGGTCATGATGGCACTGCCCTGGGGCATGAAGGAGAGATCTGTGAAAGAGCCTACTGAAGAGTGTGTGCCTTCAGGGGCAGATCAGCATGCCTGAGTGGCAGCCCTCCTCCCAAAAGAGGGCTGTGCACCCAGCTCAGGCTGCGATCCTGGGTAGGGAACCTCCCGGCCCACGTCACAGCCAGGGGAGATCCTTTGGCCTGAGGTCCCGCTTGCTGGCAGAGGCCTGGGACAGGCCACGGAGAGGGGGAGAATGGAGGGGAGCGAGACCTGCTCCAGAGTGCAGGTCTTGGGCAGCCCCACCCCCCAAGCCCAGACTTTCAGCTGAGTGGAGACATTTCAGCCCTTCCCAGCAGCCTTGCACAGAAACAAAGAGCAGACTTTTTTTTTTTTTAATTTGACTATTTTTTTTTTTATTGTTTGTTGTTTATAGGGGTACAGGTGTTTAGGTTACGTATGATGCCCTTGCCCCCCCTTCCCCCCAAGTCCCAGTCCCAAGCATGTCCATCTCTCGGAGGGTGCGCATTGCACCCTTCGTGTATGCATATATCTGTCCCCTCCTCCCCCTCGCCCCTCCCCCTTCCCCCTCTCTCCCTACCCAACATCCAATAGATGCTATTTTTATATGTACACTTATGTGATGTTCAGTCACTACCAATTTGATGGTGAGTACATGTGGTGCTTGTTTTTCCATTCTTGGGATACTTCGCTTAGTAGAATGCGTTCCAACCCTATCCAGGAGAATTACCATTTGATCCAGCAATCCCATTACTGGGCATCTACCCCAAAGAACAAAAATCGCTCTATGAAAAAGACACCTGCACCCGAATGTTTATAGCAGCGCAATTCACAATTGCAAAGGTGTGGAAACAGCCCAAATGTCCATCAATACATGAGTGGATTAGTAAAATGTGGTATATGTATACCATGGAGTACTATTCAGCTTTAAGAAACAATGGTGATATAGCACCTCTTGTATACTCCTGGATAGGGTTGGAAGAGCAGACTTTTGACCCCTGCTAATAGCAGTTGTGGAGCCTGAGGGCAGGCTTACCCAACCCAGCCCCACCCAGACTCACTCCCGGTCCTGCCCCCACTGAGGTGGGGAATAAGGACAGCTCAGGCTACGATTCTGGGTAGGGAACCTCCTGGCCCATGTCACAGTCAGGGGACATCCATCGGCCTGAGGTCCTGCTTGCTGGCAGAGGCCTGGGAGAGGCCACGGAGAGGGGGAGAGTGGAGGGGAGCGAGACCCGCTCCAGAGTGCAGGTCTTGGAGAGCCCCACCCCCAAGCCCAGTCTTTCAGCTGAGTGGAGCCATTTCAGCCCCTCCCAGCAGCCTTGCACAGAAACAAAGAGCAGACCTTTGACTCCTGCTGACAGCAGTTGTGGAGCCTGAGGGCAGGCTTACCCAACCCAGCCCCACCCAGACTCACTCCCGGTCCTGCCTCCACTGAGGTGGAGAACAAGGACACACCTGGAAATCCCAGGGCCCCACCCATCACCCGAGGCACAAGAGGGCCTCTCTAGAGGAACAAGAGCTAGCTACAGGACCCAAAAACAGCACGCTCCTCCCTGCAAGTGCCACCTACTGACAGGGAGGTCATCCTGCACACGCTTTTACTTCATGTACTGCATCTACTGATTCATCATAAAGGGTGTGGTCGAATCTCACCCACAAACACCACCTACTGGCTCAGAGACTAAACAGGGCATGTCATTATCCAAATGAAAACCTAAATGCAAGAAGAAACAACTGATCCAGATGGGAAGGAACCAGCAAAAGAACTCTGGAAGTATGAAGACTCAAATGGAAAGCACACCCCCAAAGAGGAACAACAACTCCCCAGCAATGGACATTAACCAAACTCAGAACACTAAAATGACAGAAGAAGAATTTCAAACATGGATTGTAAGAAAACTGAATGATATGCAAGAAAAAATGGATAACCAACACAAAGAAACCACACAAAAAATCCAAGACTTGGAAGAAAAATTCCCTAAAGAAATTGAAATATTAAAGAAAAATCAAACCGATCTCCTGGAAATAAAGAACTTATTCAGGGAACTACAAAACACTGTGGAAAGCCTCAAGAACAGGGTAGATCAAACAGATGAAAGAATCTCAGAGATTGAAGACAATTCCTTCCAATTAAATAAGTCAGTCACAGAGATTGAGCAGAAAATTAAGAGAAAAGAAATAAGGCTACAAGAAATGTGGGATTATGTGAAAAAACCAAACCTGAGGGTGATAGGGGTTCCGGAAGGTGAAGAAGATAACACTCAAGGGCTGGATAACCTATTTGAAGAATTAATAGAGGAGAATTTCCCGGGCCTTGCTAAAAATCTAGATATGCAGGTGCAAGAAGCTCAACGGACCCCAGGGAGATTCAATGCAAATGGGAATACACCACATCACGCAGTGATCAGATTGACCAAAATATCCACTAAAGAGGCCCTTCTACGAGCTATAAGGCAAAAGAAACAAGGAACATACAAAGGAAAGCCCATCAGAATAACTCCAGATTTCTCAACTGAAACCCTACAAGCAAGAGGAGACTGAGGCCCCATTCTCACTCTTCTGAAACAAAATAATGCCCAGCCTAGAATCTTGTACCCTGCTAAACTAAGTTTCATATATGAAGGAGAAATACAGACATTCTCAGATAAGCAAAGACTGAGGGAATTCACCAAGAGAAGACCAGCTCTCCAAGAAGTACTCAAAACAGAACTACACAAGGATCAGCACAATAAACACTCTTGAATGTGAAACCACTCAAAAGTTAAAGATCAAAGGCTAGATTCCACAATGGCTCAAGAGAGAAAACAGAGCAACAAAATGCAACCCAACAGAATGAACAGTAATTCTGTTCTTATCGGTTCTCTCAATAAATGTGAATGGTTTGAACTCCCCTCTCAAGAGACATAGGCTGGCCGAATGGATAAAAAAAAACAAGCCAAGCATCTGCTGTCTCCAGGAAATGCATCTAACCTGCAAGGATGCATTTAGACTCAAAGTAAAGGGGTGGAAATCAATATTTCAAGCAAGTGGAATCCAACAGAAGGCTGGTGTGGCAGTTTTGATCTCAGATAACTTGGTTTTTAAATCAACAAAAGTAATAAAAGACAAAGGGGGTCACTGTATAATGGTGAGGGTACAGTTCAACAAGAAGACATAACAATTCTAAATTTGCATGCAGCCAACTTAGGTGCACCCAGATTCATAAAGCAAACTCTACTTGATCTAAGCAGATTGATAGACAGCAGCACCATAATAGTCAGAGACTTCAACACCCCACTGACAGCACAGGACAGATCCTCCAAACAGAAAATTAACAAAGAAATTCTGGACTTAAACAGAACTCTAGAACAAATGGGCTTGACTGACATTTACAGGACATTCTACCCAAAAACCACTGAATACATGTTCTTCTCATCAGCTCATGGGACATTCTCTAAGATTGACCATATTCTAGGACACAAAGCATGTCTCAAAAAATTAAAAAAAAATAGAAATTATACCATGCATCTTCTCAGATCACAAGGAAATAAAAACAGAAATCAACCCCAACAGAAACTCTCATCTCTACACAAAGTCATGGAAATTAAACAACTTTCTGCTGAACGATTCCTTCATAAATGAGGAAGTAAAGGTGACACAAGTTATCAAAATCTGTGGGACACAGCCAAAGCAGCCCTGAGAGGAAAGTTTATTTCCATAAATGCCCATATCCAAAAGTCAAAAAGATCACAAGTAGACAACCTAATGAATCGACTCAAAGAGCTGGAAAAAGAAGAACAGGCCAACCCCAAACCCAGCAGAAGAAGGGAAATTAATAAGATAAAATCAGAACTAAATGAAATTGACAACAGGGAAACTTAACGGAAGATTAATAAAACAAAAAGTTGGTTCTTTGAAAAAATAAATAAAATTGACACACCTTTGGCTAAACTAACGAAAAACAGAAAAGAAAAATCCCTGATAAGCTCCATCAGGAACAAAAAAGGAGAAATCACAAATGATGCTGTGGAGATTCAAGATATAATTTACGAATATTACAAAAACCTCTATGCACACAAACTGGAAAATGTGGAGGAAATGGACAAATTTTTAGAAACACACCGCCTCCCTAGACTCAACCAGGAAGAAATAGAATTCCTGAACAGACCAATATCAAGGACCGAAATTGAAACAGCAATAAAAAACATTCCAAAAAAGAAAAGTCTCAGACCAGATGGTTTCACACCCGAATTTTACCACATCTATATAGAAGAACTGGTGCCTGTCCTGCAGTAATTATTCCACAGCATCGAGAAGGATGGATTCCTTCCCAATGCATTTTATGAAGCCAACATAACCCTGATACCAAAACCAGGAAAGGATGCAACAAAAAAGGAAAACTACAGACCAATATCCCTTATGAATATAGATGCAAAAATTCTCAACAAAATTCTAGCTAACCGAATCCAGGTGCTTAGTAAGAAAATAATCCATCATGACCAAGTGGGCTTCATTCCAGAGATGCAGGGATGGTTCAACATATGCAAATCTATAAATGTAATTCACCACATAGAAGCAAAAGCAAAAACTATATGATGCTCTCAATCGACGCAGAAAAAGCATTTGACAAAATTCAACACCCTTTTATGATAAGAACACTTAACAAAATAGGCATAGAAAGGGTTTACCTCAAAATGATACAAGCCATTTATGACAAACCCACAGCCAACATCATACTGAATGGGGAAAAATCGAAAGCATTCCCACTTAGAACTGGAACCAGACAAGGTTGCCCACTATCCCCATGTCTATTCAACATAGTGCTGGAAGTCCTGGCCACAGCAATCAGGCAAGAGAGTGGAATTAAAGGCATATGAATGGGAAGAGAAGAGATCAAACTCTCACTACTTGCTGATGATATGATATTATATCTAGAAAACCCCAAGGATTCAACCAAGAGGCTACTGGAACTGATAAATGAATTCAGTAAAGTTTCAGGATACAAAATCAATACACACAAATCAGAGGCTTTCATATACGCCAACAGCAGTCATACAGAAAACCAAAGCAAAGATTCAATTCCCTTCACAATAGCAACAAAGAAAATAAAGTATCTAGGAATATATCTAACTAAGGAAGTAAAAGACCTCTACAGGGAGAACTATGACACATTGAGAAAGGAAATAGCAGAAGACGTAAACAGGTGGAAAACCATACCATGCTTGTGGGTCAGCAGAATCAACATTGTTAAAATGTCTATACTACCCAAAGTGATCTACAGATTCAATGCAATCCCTATTAAAATACCAACATCATTCTTCACAGATGTAGAAAAATTAATTCTATGCTTCATATGGAACCAGAGAAGACCCCGCATAGCAAAAACAATTCTAGGCAATAAAAACAAAATGGGAGGCATCAATTTACCAGACTTCAAACTCTATTACAAAGCTGTAATATTAAAATCATCACGGTACTGGCACAAAAACAGAGCCATTGACCAGTGGAACAGAACTGAGAACCCAGATATAAAACCATCCTCATATAGCCACTAATCTTTGACAAAGCAGACAAAAACATACACTGGGGAAAAGAATCCTTATTCGATAACTGGTGCTGGGAAAACTGGATAGCCACATGTAGAAGACTGAACCAGGATCCACACCTTTCACCTCTCACAAAAATCAACTCACACTGGGTAATAGACTTAAACCTGAAGAGTGAAACTATTAGAATTCTAGAGGACGATGTTGGAAATACTCTTCTAGACATTGGCCTAGGCAAAGAATTTATGAAGAAGACCCTAAAGGCAATCACAGCAACAACCAAAATAAATTAATGGGCCCTGATGAAATTAAAAAGCTTCTGCACAGCCAAAGAAACTGTCACAAGAGCAAACAGACAACCTACAGAATGGGAGAAAATTTTTGCATGCTACAAATCCGGTAAAGGGCTGATAACTAGAATCTACTTAGAACTCAGGAAAATCAACAAGAAAAAATCAAACAACCCTATCAAAAAGTGGGTAAAGGACATGAATAGAAACTTTTCAAAAGAAGACAGAATAATGGCCCAAAAACATATGAAGAAATGCTCGACATCTCTAATCGTCAGGGAAATGCAAATCAAAACCACAATGAGATATCACTCATCTCCATTGAGACTGGCCTTTATCAAAAAGTCCCAAAACAGTAACTGTTGGCACTGATGCAGAGAGATAGGAACACTCATACACTGCTGGTGGGACTGCAAACTAGAGCAACCTCTGTGGAAAGCAATATGGAGATACCTTAAAGAGATACAATTAGAAGTACCATTCGATCCAGCAATCCCATTACTGGGTATCTGCCCCAACGATCAAATGATACTCTATAAGAAAGACACCTGCACCCAAATGTTTATAGCAGCACAATTCACAATTGCAAAGATGTGGAAACAACCCAAGTGTCCATCAATACATGAGTGGATTAATAAAATGTAGTATATGTATACCATGGAGTACTATTCAGCTTTAAGAAACAATGGTGATATAGCACCTCTTGTATTCTCCTGGATAGAGCTAGAACACATTCTACTAAGTGAAGTATCCCAAGAATGGAAAAACAAGCACCATATGTACTCACCATCAAATTGGTATTAACGGAACAGCACATAAGTGTACATATAAGAATAACATCTATTGGATGTCAGGCAAGGGGGAGGGGGGAAGGGGAGGAGGGGATGGGTATATGCATACACAAAGAGTGCAATGCGTACCATCTGAGAGATGGACATGCTTGAAACTCAGACTCGGGGGGAAGGGGGGGTAAGGGCAACATATGTAACCTAAACGTCTGTACCCCTATAATATGCTGAATTAAAAAAAAAAAAGAAAAAAAAAGCAGTTTGATAGATACAACAGGTTTGGGGAAAATGCTTTATTATCTTAAATACACACTGCCTCATCAGAGGTGTGAAGAGGTAACATTTTAAAGTGGTGTGGAAATGGGCCGTGATGATTTTTTTTAGGGAAGATTCTAGTCGTTTTGATCTCTTCCACACTTTGAGCTTCAGGAGCCCCATTTCCTCTTTTGTGGGAGCTGATCTCAGTTGAAATTCTTTCATTCTGAATGCAAATTCAAGGCATGTTTGAACATACCCACTGAAAAATACATTTCCTTCCCTCACAGGTCTTGTCTTGAGAAAACGAATTCTACACAAGAAGGTTAGCCTCCAACAGCTCTCGATCTCCTGCCACCATGTGCCCAGACCCCTGGCTCCTTTCCAAGGTTCTTACATTTGGTCTCCTGCACCGAAGTATTATATTTCCACCTTTTTCAGACTCAAGTCAAACTAGTGGGTAGAGAAATTGTTCCTCAAGTGCATACCTGAAGGACCTTGGTTTCCAGTAGGAAAGCTCAGTCAGAGAGTATGGCCTTGGTCCGTTGAATTTTTAAGGAGCCTTGGGATTCCTGGCAACACAGCACATAACTACAAAGAAAAAATAGCCAATTTTAGAACCCATACTTCACTTGCCGAGATGAATAGTATTATTATTCTGCTATGAACTGTTATTCTTTTGTAGGCTCTTACACTGACAGTGGAGGAGAAGGGAGAGAGCTTAGAAATTGAACATGAGTTTACTTAACATTACAGATCACTTCTCCACCCTCTACCCAGACTTACCATCGCTCAACCTTGTCAATAATAATAAAATAACAATGATAATGATAAAAATAAAATAAATAACATAATAATAACAGAATTTGAGTTTATTTATATTTATGTTTACTTATATTTCAGCACCTTTCATCATTATCTTATTGTCCGTATAATAAATGTGTCTGACGGCTGTTAGAGGAAGTGCACCTCTCTCTCACTTCTGTTTTCCAGAACAAGTCTGGTTTCTTGTCACACTCTTTATTCTTCCCTATGGAGGTAGGATTATTTGTATAGATGGTAAGCAACAGATATCAGTGCACATTTTTCTCTTTGGTAGATTTAATCTCTCAAACATCATTCTCCATCTCACTCTATCCCAGACCAGAGTGAAACAAAGATGAGAGTAAGTATGTCTGTTCCCAGGACAGAGTCTCCTTGGGGAGAGCTAATACAAGGAACAGACGTCTGGGGGAAGAGTGATGAACATGTGGTTAATAGGCCCACTAGGCTCTCACATACTGCCCATGTCTTTCTCTTTTGTTTGATTTCTCAATTGTTTCACATATCAGGGTGTTATTTGCTGGGTAGGCCTTCTTATAACTCAATATTTAGTGCATGTTGGGAACCTGGAGGTAGAAAAAGTTTCAGATTTAGCACAATAAACTTAGAGATTGAAATTTTGATTTACAACAAAACTGGTTTTTGCATTTCGTCCATTTGGCCTTTTATGGCTCTAGCCTTACTGAGAGACTGGACATCTCACATCATGCTCTGTTTGACTTGGGTAGTGACTACAGTTCAGGGTAGTTGGATTCACAGGTGGGCATCTGTTTTCATACTGTCCTTGAACAAATGCACAAGGGACCTGAACAAACGCAGAGTTCAGGTGGTGGTGGTGGTGGTGGAAGCCCTCTATGAGCACAGGGACCTCAGCAAACATCATGGTTAGGCTACATGATCATACTGGTTCAGCCAAGGGGCAAGTAATGAGGCCAGATACCTTAGCCAAATGCTGGTGGTTTAGCTTTCATGTGTAGTCTGCTGGAGCTGACCTTGGAATCCACAGCACAGGATGGCTGCTATTATAGGACCTGAGGGATGAACAGTGGGGACTCACCTTAAAGCAGGTGAAGCTCCAGTATCCATGTTTGGGTTTTTTTCCTGTCTTTACCATTTTCCCCTGTCAAGGCAGTAATGGTAGCCAACTTCTACCAAGGTCACAGAACACAAGCTTTAATTTTTAATGCCAGGCTTAGGCAGGCAGTGTTAGGTAAGCTATCCAAAATTCTTCTCCCTTTTGGATCTTGTATTGAACTCACATCAAATCAAAGAGAGGGAAATAGGCAGAGACTAACACTGAATTCATTAGGTTTGACCACTCAAGTTACCACCATCCCCCTGCCCAGGAGGGCTCCATTTGGCCCTGGATTTGTCACTTAAAGTCCTGACATAGTTTTCAGATTTCAGAGGGTAAACTGAAATGGACCTCATGAGACACACTTATACTAAAAAGATGATTCATTGTGTATCTATTAATAAAATCCAAATTTAACTGTATTTTTATTTGCTAAATTTGGCAATCTACCAAGGTGGAATTATCAAACTCAGGGAAGTGATAGGGAACAAGATTTGTTTGAATAGTTGAGTCTTTTGATATTTGCAGAAATTACTGTTATTTTTCATTATGGCAGATGACACAAAACAGATTTTAAGGGACCGTATTAGGAAAACAAATGGCTAGGGAAGGGATCAAATATTAATACAAGCAAAAGGAAGAAAGGTATAACAAATGGTGTTAGCCTTATGTGTGTTAGAAAGGAAAATATTCAGTTTAAGGAATAGGTTACACATTCTAGTCAGCCTTTCTGAAAGAGTAGGAGACCAGTGGAGTAAATTGAAATATCACAGAAAATGTTGCAGCAAAGAAAATGCTACCCGAGGCAGTATACTAATACTCAAAGCAGAAACTTTCAAAAAGGGAAAAGGAACCTTAAGGAGAGCAAGACAGAAGTGTCAGTGTTATTAGCTCTGGGGGTACAAAATAAAGAAAATTAGAAGTTTTCTTGGGATAGTTCTGCAGCTGAAAATAATGTGGACAAAAAAGAGGCACATTTGCCAGGCTAAAGCAGGATCAGCGTAAGGAGAAGCAGAAGTTGCTGCTATGATAAAGAACTAGAAATGGCAGCTCACAAGAGATTGCGGAGCCTGAGTTACTGGACAGAGGCAGGCCCAGGGCATTACTGCAGTGCCAGAGTATGCAGCTCAGAAGCAAAAAGAACATCAGGAAAGTTTGAAATATGCTACTCATGAAATATCAAATAAGCTCCCCTTACTGAGGTTGTTAGCCATTGCAAATTTCTGATAGTTTCAGAAATGTCTCATACTCCCCTTTCTAAGAGAGAAGACAGTATGCATAGGGAGATTTTTACACATCAGGTGGGAATTGAAGAGTGCCAAAATTAGTGTCTTGATGACAGATTTCTTTTAGTTAACATAGGCAGACATCCTGCCAGCACTTTCTGGAAAATCCACAAAGGAACAATAGGGTCCAAGTACATGATGGCAGGAAAGTCCATTCATGAAATTGAGGAACTTCTCTCCAAGGTTTAACAGCCATATTCCTGGTTGACCATTGGCTAAAGGTTAGCCACAATGGCTAAAGGAACAATCATTCTAGAAATGTTGAGGAGAAGACTAGTCTTCATTCCTTTGATTTTCTTGGGAAAGATTTTCCCTAAAATCTCTGGGCTTATTATCTTCTTTGTTATTCTTCTTCAGAAAGTTGATCAAGGTTTCTGGGTAGAGGAGAAAGCCATTATTCCATGTGTCTTGACTGGGCAAATCTAATTTATCAAAGTCCTGAGTGTGGGTCAATTTTTCCCTTTGTCACTGGATAGGAGCAAGGTCAAGGTTGGGGAAATTGTGTCTGCTCTGCAGACCCGGGCTTTCCCTTGTGTGGGCATTGCCAAGTCACACTGGGGAAACAAAGGAGTTAGAGGCCCATTTGATGTCTACTAATCTAGATTCTTCAGTTTAGTCTTTAGTAGTCATATAGGTGACATTTTAGTGTTTATTTGCCTGCTTCTTTTGTCTTATTTCTCACATTGTTAAGCACTCAGGAAAGGGCTATCAGGAATGTTACTCATTGGTCTTCATCAGCAAAAACCACTTTCAGTAAAGACTATAATAATCCTTATTTTATTGTTCATAAAATTGAATCTTAGGTTGAATTGTGTACCCTAGGTTAAATCAGCTTCCAAATGGTGGAGCTGGGACTCATATATATAACCACTATGGTATAAAACCTATCAAATAAAATATTTTACTTCAAGTGAATAAGTTTTAAGTGGCATTTGTAGTGAAAGTTCAAAAAAATCTTTGATTAAGTAATTAATTAGAAACAGCCTAACACAGAGGCTAGTTTTGTCTCTCATATGAAATATATATTTTTCTTTCAGACTCTACTTATCTATTCTAAAAATATTTTGCTGAAGACTCTATGAAAGCTGAAATTGTAAAGATGCTGTTTCCTCAATAAATCTATAGATTAAGAATAATCCCCAAAACATATAAATAAGATTTTAATAACAATTCCAAATAATTCTACAATTCAATTGGGAGATTACATGAATATTAATAGACTAACATTTTAACACATTGACTGCCACACTAGAAAAAAATTTATTTTTCTTGGGGCCATGGTGTTTCATTATGAAAATAGAATAAAAACTTCAAAAACAAAATGATCCTTCTAATTTAATGAAAATTTTATTATTTTTTATTGTTTTATGTTTGTGAGTTATATGTATCTTGAAAAATAGTTCTCGTGGCTGCCAAGGTGAAGAGATGTGTGAGTTCCATATGCTTCACCAAGGCCCCAGGCTCAAAACTAGCAAGAGTTAACTAAAACTCACATGGCATTTAATGTGTTAAAAAATAAACATTATTCAGTAACTTGCTCTAACTAGTGTTAAAATTACATTTTAAAGAAATAATTGTTAAATCAGCATGGCATCAGTGCAAGCAGATGTAGAATTATTATTCCGGAAATAAACATAAGGAATAAAATACATTATACATTCTTCATGATTTAAAAAAATTTAAATGTGAAAAAGATGGATTATTCAATAAATACCATTAGGAATATTTACTAGTTAGATGAAAAATTGCAATCACATCCAATGCTAGACACCAATATTAACTCTGAAAAGATGATTAAAAATAAAATTGAGGTTGGGTGTAGTGGCTCATGCCTATAATCCCAGCACTTCGGGAGGCCAAGGTGGGAGGACTGCTTGAGGCCAGGAGTTTGAGACCGACCTGGGCAACATAGTGAGAACCTCATCTTTACAAAAAAAAAAAAAAAAATTAGCTGGGTGTGGTGGTGTGCATTTGTAGTCCGAGGTACTGAGGAAGCTGAGGCAGGAGAATCACTTGAGTGTAGGAATTCAAGGCTTCAGTGAGCTATTATAGTGCTACTGCACTACAGCCTGGGTGACAGAGCAAGCCCTGTCTCAAATTAAAACAAAACAAAACAAAAAAACCCCCCTCAGATTCACTAGTTATAAAATATGCATTCAACAGTATTGAGATTTTACTTTTAACCTTTAAAGTGGATAATAATGATTATGCTCATAGTAATGTGATACAGACATTTTCATATAATGCTGATGGTATTTTAAAATGTTTCCCCTTTTCCAGAAAGCAATTTACAGTATATATTAAGAGCATTTAAATATTTCTACTCTTTGACACAAAAATTCCATTTCTAAGAATCTATTCTGAGGAAATAATCAGAATGGTATCAAAGATAAGAAGCTGTTCAGCATTTAATATTAAGAATTTAACAATGTAAGATATAAAACTGTAAACAGCATGATCCCAATGGCTTAAGTTATATATGTATAAAACAGAACGCAGAGTGAAAAAAAATTCACAAACTTGTTAACATTGGAATTTTTACCTTTCTTTTAAAAATTATTCTGTTTATTACTTTTAAAAATCATTCCCCATTTTAGTGCTCACACCAGACACACAAACACACACAGTATATAACACTATATATGTGTATATATATGCATGTACATATATTAATGTAAGAAAATATATGTTCTTACAAAATGTAAGTATGGCACATGCATAATTTATGTAAATAGTACTCTGTTATTAACTCATCTTGTTCCTACCTATTTTTCACTAATACTTTGTTTTTGACCCATCTAATTAGTTCTTCTGACTACTGGGTTGTTCTTGTGGTATGTGACCATAATCACACCTCCCTATCCACTTTTCCAGTTATAGACAACCAGGTTGCCTGCAACTTTTTGCCCCATAAGAATGCCGAAATGAGTATCCTTACAGGCATTCTCCCATTTATCAAATTGTGGGTCATAGCATATGTGTACACTTAATTTGACTCAGTAAGTGACACATTGTCTTTAAGAAGTCAGTGGTACATCTGATTTGTGAGATTATGTTGTCTTCAATTTGTGTACATGACCTTTATAAAAATAAAACCAGTTTACTTAAAAGTGTTCAAAGGGAGCAGCTCTGAATAGGCTCATGTCTTACTGCATCATTGAGTTTGCTAGTTTAGTTTCTTTGAACTTGTGTGTACTCCTCCTGTGGTAGACAGAATAATGGCCCCCCAAAGATGCCCAAGTCCTAATCCCTGGAACCTGTGATTATGTTACTTTGCATGGCAAAAGAGACTTTGCAAATGTGATTAAGTTAAGGACCTTTAGATGAAAAGATACTGCTGGTGGGCCCAAGTCTAATCACGTGAATCCTTAAAAGTGGAAAAGCGAGGAGTGGGTTGGTTACTGGGCTACTGGTGTATTTGCATTCACTAGAACATCTCAAAAATATTTGTTGGTGTGTGTGTCTCCCCTACTGGGTGGTCATCTCTGAGCAGGCAGGACAATATTTGACACATAACAGATCTCTGGTAAATATTTGTAACTTCATTAAATAATCACTATTGAAAAAGAAGGTAGCTCTCTATTATTGAATAAAAGTGCTTCTGGGCACAGTGGTGTGGAGGGGAACTCCTTTGCCAGATTTTACTTTGGAATTTGTAATTTACATTTGCAGAATCTTTGGAATTTGTGAATGTTACCTTATGTGGCAGAAAGGACTTTGAAGATGTGCTTAAGTGAAGGATCGTGAGCTGAGATTATCCTGGATTATTCAGGTGGGCTCAATGTAATCGTAGGAATTCGTATAAGACAGACACAGGAGGAGTCAGAGTCAGTGGACAAGGCAATGTGGTGAAGAAGAGATTGGCGTGATGAGCTTTGGAGATGGAAGAGGAGACCACAAGCCAAGGACCACAGGCAGCCCATAGAAACCGGAGGCTCCATAATGACCCCCTCCAATGGAATACCTCTCCCCTGAGAGAGCCCAGACTTTGCCATTGTTGCTTCATGCCTGTGTTTTAAGACTCTGCTAATAAACAGGCATTCATTTTGTAGTCATGTAGTTATATTTATTGTGTAGTTCATACAAAGTATGATGCTCAGAGATAGGGGAAACTAGTATAATACTGATCATTTCTTTACAGAGCTTTATAAAGTATAATGGACATGCCCATAATGTAAATAATGAATAGTTGCATCCTCCATGCTAATGGCTGTCTACTTCAAGGTCTCCAGGCACACAGGCGTCATCCCTTGTGAGGTGCACTGTGAATCACTGCTACTAATAATCCTTAGGTTACTGGAGTTTGTAAATTACTTAATTTTACAAAAGAAAGGATTCAAACTTATCCCCATAATAAATTGTCTTCTTATTGCTCATTCTTCGGTGTTCTGCTATGCTTTCTTGAAAAAGACAGGGATGACCTTATATTAATAGTAGTGCCCTTAGAATTCTATACAACATTTGCCAGTTGGTGACGGTGCAGAAGAAGATGACGACATAACGTAGCTTTAAAAAAATCAACTGGGTGAATGGTATGGAGCTGAGGAATGAATCAGTGGTAACTCTAAGGTTCTGAGGCTAGGATCCTGAAAGGAATGAGAATTATTTAGGGGAACTTTTATTTTTTGTTTTGAGACAGAGTCTCACTCTGTTGCCCGGCTGGAAGGTAGCGGTGCGAGGATAGCTCACTGCAGCCTTGAACTCCTGGGCTCAAGTGATCCTTCTGCCTCCGCCTCCCAAGTACTGGGACTACAGGCACATGCCACCACATTCAGCTAATCCTTAAAAAATTTTTCATAGAGATAGGGGAGGTTTCACTATGTTGCCCAAGCTGATCTTGAACTCCTGGGCTCAAGTGATCCTCCCACCTTGGCCTCCCAAAGTTCTGGGATTACAGGTGTGAGCTAGGGGAACTTTTTTTGATAATGGAAGTGTATGTATGTATGTGTGTGTGTGTGTTTGATGAATTATGTGTTTGAAGCAATAAAAGTCCTTCAGACATTTGCTGATATGGAACTGAAGATTAAGAAAGCACAAGAAAACAAACTATGGAGATTTAAGGTCAGCAGCCCATACCATTGAGTATCATGAGAAAAAATTGTTTTTGTTGTTAAATTGTAGGAGAGAAAAATGCTAGGGACTGAATCTTTGGGAATCTGAAATGTGCCTTCTCTCAGTAAGTGGAAGAAGGTAAAGGGGCAGAAAAGTCACTTTTGGAAATTATGGGAAAGGAATTATGTGATTATATAATATCACAGACACCAAAGGAAGAGAACATTTCTTGAGGGGTACTCAACAGTGTGATTCCTGAAATACATTTTCTTTGAGTATCAAGAGAAAGACTTTGCTTGACTGTTTAGGGCTGTTGCAGAGCATAACTCCAGGAGATGCCATTTGTAGTTTTGTCTGTGTTGTGAATGTTTTCCTTTGCAGTTGTGCAGTGCACAGCCTGTGCAGCTGCTGTTCAGGCAAGAGCAATCACACGATTGAAGGCATATGGGTAGAGACATACAGCTAGAGGGGAAATGGAGGAGGAAAAAGGAATTCAGATTGATACCACAAGGAAGGGGAGAGTCGCAGAGTTGGAGAAAAGGGCCCAGAAAGTAAAGACAAGAAATGCTACAAAGGAAATTTTTTTTCTGAATCAGGCTCTTTTCTCTTTCCCTGATTTAGATCACCACTTCTCTGACTGGCAAGCTCTCACCTATTGTTCCAGACCAGGCAAACATCTGCATCCCTCTAAATCCTTCTCCCATTTCTGCAAACAGAACTCAGAGCTTTTTTTTTTTTTTTTTTTGTAATTCTATTACATTTACTGTTAATATAAATATTGTCAAGCACCTCAACAACATCATATTAAAATTGTTTGTATGTCTGCTCTCCCAATAAACTCTAGTCTTCTCTTTGAACACAAAAGTCTTAGTTTCAAGGAAGAGGTAAAAAAGATGGTTTGGGGAACGGGCAGGTCGACTTTCTGTACGTAGGTGCATGTGTCTCTCCCCACGAGCTCTACTAATTCATGGTCAGTGAAATTTGGCATTTACTGCTCCTCTTGTGATAGAACTCTACAGCAGTGCTTCTCAACTCAGAATGAGGATCCTGCTAAATGAAGATTCGGATTTAGTAGGTCTGGAGTGGTACGTTAAGTTTCTATACTGTGAACACGTGCTCAGGCCGATGCCAGTGCTGTTGGTCTGAGCACCACACTTTGAGTACAAGGCTCCTGGCTAGATTGAGCAGCTCTGGTGCTGTGGCTCAGTCCTGGTGCCACATACCTGAAGCTGGCTTACATTTGTTGCAGAGTAATAAGAGATCTGACTGTTTGATTTGTGAACTATAACCATAGGACTCTCTTTTCCTACTGACTTCTTTTTTTAAGGCTTTTATTTATTTGTGTTTTATATTAACAAAAATTGTATATATCTTATCATATACCACACTCTGCTTTGAAATATGTATATACTGTGGAATGGTTAAATTGAGCTAATTAATCTCACACACTTATTTTTTTGTTGTGAAGACACTTAAAATCTACTCTCTTAGCAATTTTCAAAAATACAACATATCATTATTAACTATAGTCACCATGCTGTACAATAGATCTCTTGAAATTATTCCTCCTGTTTAACTCAAATTTTGTATCCTTTGACCAACATCTACCCATACCTCTCCCACCCCCAGCCTCTGGTAACCACCATTTTACTCTCTACTTCAATGAGTTCAACTTTTTTGGATTCCGCATGTAAGTGAGGTCATGTGGTATTTGTCTTTCTGTGCCTGTCTTACTTCTCTTAATCTTCTCCAGGTTCATCCCTGTTGTTGCAAATGACAGGATTTCCTTCTTCATAAGGGCTGAATAGTATTCCACTGTGTATGTACACCACATTTTCTTTATCTATTCATCTACTGATGAAGACTTATGTTAATTCCATAACTTGGCTATTGTGAAAAATGCTGCAGCGAACATGGGAGTGCAGATACTTCTTTAATATACTGATTACATTTCCTTTGGATATATACCCCGTAGTGAGATTGCTGGACCGTATGATAATTCTATTTTTAATTTTTTGAGAAACCTCCATATTGTTTTTTACAATGGCTGTACTACTTCATATTCCAATTAACAGTGTGCAAAGGTTCCCTTTTCTTCACATCCTCTCCAACATTCGCCATCTTTTATCATTTTGGTAACAGCCACTCTTACAGGTGTGAGTTGATATCTCATTGTGGTTTTAATTTGCGTTTTTCTGATGATTAGTGATGTTGAGCATTTTTTTTTCATATATTTGTTGTCATTTGCATGTCTTCTTTTGCAAAATGTCTATTCAGATTCTTTGTCCATATTTAAACTGGGTTATTTGTTTATACTAAGTTGTTTAAGTTCCTTACGTATTTTAGATAATAAGCCCTTATCAGATGTATGGTTTGCAAATATTTTCTCCCATTTGATAAGTTGTCTCTTCACTCAGTTGACTGTTTCCTTAGCTTTTATTTAGATGTAATCTCACTTGCTGATTTTTGCTTTTGTTGCCTATGATTTGGGGTTCATATCCAAACAATTATGGCCCAGACCAGTGTCGTGAAGCTTTTCCCCATTGTTTTCTTCTAGTAGTTTTATGGTTTCAGGTCTTACACTTAAGTCTTTAATTCATTTTTTTTTTGAGACAGGATCTTGCTCTGTCACCCAGGCTAGAGTGCAGTGGCATGATCATTGCTCACTGCAAGGCTCAAACTCCTGGGCTCAAGTGATCCTTCTGCCTCAGCCTCCCAAATAGCTAGGACTACAGGTGCATGCCACTATGTGCAGCTAATTTTCTTATGTGTAGATGGGGGTCTTGCTAGGTTGCCCAGGCTGGTATCAAACTCCTAGCCTCAAGCTATCCACCTGCCTTGGCCTGTCAAAGCACTGGGATTATAGGTGTGAGCCATCACACCCAGCAGTCTTTAATCCATTTTGAGTTGATTTTTGTCTATGATGTGAGATAAGGGTTTAAGTTCAGTTTTTTTTGCATGTGGGTATCTAGTTGTCCCAATGCCATTTATTGAAGAGACTACCCTTTTCCCATTGTGTGTTCTTGTCATCTTTGTCAAAAATCAGTTGATTGTAAATATGTGGGTTTATTTTTGGGCTTTCTATTCTGTTCCATTAGTCTATGTATATCTGTTTTTATGCCAGTACCATACTGTTTTGATAACTATAGCTTTGTAGTATATTTTGAAGTCAGGTAACGTAATACCTCCAGCTTTGTTCTTTTTGCTCAAGATTGCTTTGACTATTTGAGGTATTTTGTGGTTCCATATGAATTTTATAATTTTTTTTTTATTTTTAAATATCAGTTTAATTTCTTCCTCATTGATGCAGAAGATAGCTTACTGTAACATTAAGTCTTTGAAATTAAAAGAAAGAAAACCAGAAAGCAAATAAAACATTCAACAAGAACAAAATTTTGTCCACAAACCTAGGCTTAGCAATTTAAGAAGCTTGGATAAGGAATAACATATTCTACTTTTGTTAGCTCTGTCATTGACTTCATAAGATTATTTGGGGGAGAAAAACTTTTTGTTGTAAGTGATGGTTTAAAGGTATAAGGAGGAACAAAGATGAGTCCAGTTCATTGGGAAAGAAGGTGTTTTAATAAAGGATTAAGGTTTTTGTTGTTTTCTGAAATCTGTCTGTTTTGTGGTTATTTGATGGCTAAGGACATATGCTTATCACCTCCACTGATAAAGGCAGAGAATTGTTTTTTCCTTTTCTGTGAAAAATGTCACTGGAATATTCACAGGAATTGCATTGAATCCATAGATCCCTTTAGGTAATATGGCCATTTTAACAATATTAATTCTTCCAATTCACAAATATGTCTTTTCATTTGTTTATATCTTCTTCAATTTCCTTAATAAGTGTTTTCAAGTTTTCAGTGTACAGGTCTTATACCTCCTTGATAAATTTATGCCTCTTTAATATTATTTTTATAGTTATTATAAATGAGATTGTTTTATTAATTTCTTTATTGGATAATTTGTTATTAGTATAAAGGAATGCAAACGATTATTGTATATTGATTTTATTAATATTTTCTGTAACTTTACTGAATTCATTTATTCTAATAGGTTTTTGGTGGGCTCTTTAGGGTTTTCTAAAAATAAGATGTATCATCTGCAAATAGGAACAATATATAGGGACAATCTAACTACTTCCTTTCCAATTTGGATGCCTTTTATTTCTTTCTCTTGCTAATTTCTTTCTCTGGCTAAAACTTCCAGTACTATGTTGAATAGAAGTGGCTAACGTGGGCATCCTTGTCTTGTTCCCAATCTTAGAGGAAGAGCTTTTGACTTTTCACACCATTGAGTATAATGTTAGCTTTGGGTTTGTCATATGGCCTTTATTGTGGTGAGGAACATTCCTTCTATATATAATTTGTTGAGAGTGTTTTTTTATCATGAAAAGATATTGAATTTTATGTAATTCCTTTTCTACATTTATTGAGATGATCATATGGTTTTTGTCCTTTATTCTGTTAATGTGGTGCATCACTTTTGCATATGTTTGCATCCCTGGGATAAATCCAACTTAATCATGGTGAATGATCCTTTAATGTGTTATTGAATTAATTTGCTAAGATTTTGTTGAGGACTTTTGCATCTATGATCATCAGGGATTTTGGCCTATAATTTTTTTTTTTTTCATGTAGTGTTCTCATTTGGCTTTGCTCTCTGGGTAATGCAGACATTGTAAAATGAATTTGGAAGTATTCTTCTTGTTCAATTTTTTAGAAGAATTTGAGAAGGACTGATGTTAGTTCTTCTTTATATGTTTGATAGAATTCAGCAGTGGAGCCATCAGGTTCTGGGCTTTTTCTTGATAGAAAACTTTTTATTACTGATTTAATACCCTTACTCATTATTGGTTAATTCAGATCTTCTATTTCTTCGTAATTCAGTCTTGGTAGGTTGTATGTGTCTAGGGACTTACCCATTTCTTCTAGGTTATCCAATTAGTTGGTTATCCAATAGTCTCTCATGATCCTTTGTATTTCTGTGGTGTCAGTTGTTATGTCTTCTCTTTCATTTCTGGTTTTATTTGAATGTTCTTTTTTCTTAGTCTAGCTAAAGGATTGTGGATTTTGTTTATCTTTTCAAAAGACCAACCCCTATTTTTGTTGATTTTTTGTATTGTTCTTCTACCCTCTATTTCTTTTATTTCTACTCTGATCTGTATTATTTCTTTCATTTTGCTAACTTTGGGCTTAGTTTGTTCTTATTTTTCTAGTTCCTTGAGGTATAATGTTTCTACAGACTTCTTGATTAATATTTGGCATCTCATCATTTGAGAATATTTTTGGATTAAGACACATGACAAATCCAGGAACTCTCTATTAGGATATCACTGTCCCTAGAATGGTCTACATGGTGGGTAACATAGCCCTTAGAAGCTAATAATTGAATTGTTTATGACATTTAACAGTGGAGAATATGGCCCTAAGAAAATAGTAAACAAGATGCTCTAATTTTAATTTAAAAAATGAGATTTCCTGGACATCATGTTCTGCTGGTGAAAATATAAATTAGAATAATCACTTTGGAAATGGTTTGGCAGTATTTATTAAGGATGAATGTGAATATACCTCATAACCCATATACCTCATAACTGTATATATACAGTCAGCCCTCTGTATCCATGGGTTTTGCATTCATGAATTAACCTAACACCAACTGAAAATAATTGAAAAAACATTGCATCTGTACTGAACACGTACAGACTTTTTTCCTTGTCATTATTCCCTAAATAATACAGTGTAACAACTATTTACAATGTATTAGGTATTGTAAGTAATCTAGAGATGATTTAAAGTATACCAGTGGATGCAAGGATTGGTCCTGAAACCAATCCTGCATGGAAACCGATGGATAATTGTGTGTGTGTGTGTGTATGTGTATTTATATATGTGTGTTTATATAGGTATATATAATATATATTAAATATATAAACATACAGACACAACTAAATATGTACATATGTTCACCAAAAGACATGAGTAAGAGTGTTCCATAGCAGTGCTACTTGTAATAACCCCAAACTGGAAGCTATACAAATGTCCATCGACAGTAGTGTGGATGAATACATTGACATATTCACACAATGAGGTGTGTGTTTATGACAATGAAAATAAATGATCTACAATCATACAACAATATGAATGAATGTCACTAACAAAATTTGCAGCTCAAGAAGTCAGACACAAAAGAGTGGATACTATATAATTCCATTTATACAAAGTTCAAAAGAGGCAATCTATGCTGTTAAGAGCTAGGATATTGTTTACCATTGGTGAGTGGTATTTTCTAAAAGAAAACACCAAGGGGTCTTCTGGCATGCTGGTTATAGGTATTCTGTTTCACAATCTAAGTGCTAGTTTCGTGGGAGTGTTGGTTTGTGAAAATTCAAAGAGCCAACTGGGTAATTTTACGTATGAAGGTTACACTATCATAAAAGATTAAAATAGTTTTGAAAAAGAGTGTTTAGGATGGAAACTTGGATAGCTGAGGGAGACAGAATTAGAAAAGGAAAGAAGTAATTGTGGGAGATAGCAAAGGTAAATTTTATTCTCTTTTGGGTCAATTATATACATAGCAGGCTCTATTTTATGGGTGGTTTTGTGAGTACATATGGTCTATGTTACAAGACCTTTATTCCCTAGAATGATTCTTATGTAATATTCAAGATATAAAATATTTACTTCTATCATGGCTTTCATGGCTTTGTTTTTACAGGATTTGCGGCAACTTAAAGGAAGTGTAGGTCAATTACCTGGTGAATTGGTCCTAAGAGAAAAATCAAATGAAAGAATTTAGAGTAAAACATGGATAGAAATTATTTTTGATAAATTTCTAATAACCAGAAAAGCCATCTGCACTACCCAATATTCTGAAAAATCAACTTTAATTTATGCACTGCATTCTGTTCTTGATTCTCACAAACTAGCTCTGCATAACTTTAAGCAAATTATAAGACTTTGCTGGACCACTCTTACCCCAATAGTAACTCAAATACCTTGCTCATTTTGTTACAGTTATAGCACTTTTTACTATCTGAGATTATCTTGATTTTTTCCTTTTTATTTTTTGATTACTTCTGTCTCTAGAGTTTAAGATCCCTGTCTGTTTTATTCATTGCTGCATAGCTAGCGCTAGAACAGTGCATGGCACATGGTGGAAAAATAATTTTTTTAATGAATGAAAAAGCTGGATTAGATTGGTAGGTTCTTTCTAGGTTACAGGTTAGAGGAAAGGTCATTTTCTGATACTCGAACATTGCACAAATGATTTTGGAGGTCCAAAGGGACTCATTACTTAACAAAATTCTGATTCTAGACATTTGCTTATCTGCGATCTAACTTTGAATCAAGTCAAAAAACTGATGAAACAGAAACTCACAATCTTCCAATGCTCACTCTGCACAGTGGCAACAGTGCTCTTGGGTTTGGTGGACTTTTAAACTCATGAAAGACAGTAGGAGGACCCAGCATCACATTTACATGGCTTTAGCAAAGGACACAGGACATAGCAACAACACAGGACATCTAGTAACAGCACAGTGTGAGTCTCCTAAGTCCCGGTACAGCTTCTGATATCCTAGTAACTCCATATTGAGACACGAATGATCACATGACTAAGGGTGTGTGGACAAAGTCAGCACAGCAGAGCCATCAGTTCTGGGGATCCTTTGCTTTAATGTCCAGCTAGCTATACAGCCCACTCGGGGTTACATGACTAGCTCCTACTCTTTTGTTCAGTTGCAAACCATCCATGCCACTTCCTTCTCAGTCGATAAACAATCGTAATCATGAGGTAAAGGTGCTTGGATTGGCATATGTCCTCTTTGGCTGGATTCTCATTTATCTTGGACCTGGGATCAGTGTCATGCTAATTTCTTCAGTTAATGTTGCAAGGAGGGTTCAACTAAGGGTTTAATCTGCAGATATCCCTGAGGCGAGAGGAAAGGTCACAGAATTGGCTGTTAGAACCTTCACTCTAGTCAGGCCTAAGTTGGACCTTCTGGAGTTTTCATCCTCATGACAGTGTAATGTGGAAGGTAACTTAGACCCCTTTTATAGACAACGAAACAAGGGCTTAGAGACTTCCTTATACCTACTCATTTGGTAAGTGAAGGAGTCAGGTTTTGAACATGTTTGAACTTGAAATGTAACCAAATACAACTATGTTTTCAAATTTGCAAAAGCGTTCTTGACTGAATTAACTGAAAGAAGGAAGCACACCTGCTTTTCTGTGATGACCACCTTTGTTATGAGGTAAAATATAGGACAGTGGTTCTCAAAGTGCGGTTCAGGAACACCTGTGGGTTCCACCAACTCTTTCAGGGGTTCATGAAGTCAAAACTATTTATATAATAATACTAAGACATTATCTGTCCTTATGACTCTCATCGTCTCATGAGTGTATAATGGAGTTCTCCGGAGGTTGCATGACACATGATATTGTACACAATGGAATATGAAAGAGGATATGAGAATCCAGTTATCCTTTCTTACACTAGACATTAAAGAGATTTGCAAAAATGTAAACCAATGTCACTGTATTAGTCCATTTTGCTCTGCTACAAAGGAACACCTGAGGCTGGGTAATTTATAAAGAAAGAAGTTAATTTGGCTCACAGTTCTGCAGGCTGTATGAGAAACATGGTGCCAGCATCTGCTTCTGGTGAGGACTTTGGGAGCTTCCGATCAAGACAGAAGGCAAAGTAGGAGCCTTGCCATGTGACATGGCAAGAGAAGGAGCAAGAGAGGGAGGAGGTGGTGCCAAGCTCTTTTAAACCACCAGCTCGCATGCGAACTAACAGAGCAAGAACTCACTCATTACTGCAGGGAAGGCACCAAGCCATTCCTGAGGGATCTGCCCCTATGACCCAAACACCTCCCACTCAGGTGCACCTTCAACATTGCAGATCAAATTTCAACATGAAATCTGGAGGAGTCAAGTATCCAAACTGTATCAGTCACCATACTCATTATATTTTGTTTAGGAAAATAGTTATTTTTTCATCAATAGCCTTTTTAATTATTATATAATAGTTTTATTATATTGAAATGAATTAATAAATATAAATTTAAAATATTCTCTAATGCCAAATGTAAATTGATATAATCTACATAAACCAAAGCTCTTTGGGGATCTGCAATACTTTTTATGGGTATAAAGGTAGCCCGAGACCCAAAAGTTTGAAGACAGCCGGAGTAAGGAACTGTTTGCAGGAAAGGACAGGAAATGTTGGATAGCTCCGGGATAAGCTGACATGCTTAGAGTCACTACTTTGACTTACCCTTTCCTGCTCTGGACTGTGACCCTGCTCTTCTGTCTGTCCCATTAGAGATGCATCCAACCAATTCTCTTTTCCAGGACTTTCAATCACTTTCATTCCCTTTCTTGACATCAGTTACCGAGATAGCAACAGTGAATAGGAAATTATTCCATTTCGGTCTAGCAAAGGGTACAGGACATATGTATCAAATGTTATTGTTTATTTGGCCAGGAAAGTTTCTCTTGCCTGGCTTTTGTAACACTCTCTGTTTTCCAGGGCTGGGAGTTGTATTTTCTCTGGAGACTTGATTCCAATAGTTTAGTCACTTTTATCTGCTATAGTTCAGCACATTGCAGAAGTGCTGAGGCAGCATTTTTTCATCTGTCCGTACCATTTCTCATCCTGAACAAGGAATCTCAGGGAAGAATCAAACAGTTGGCTAAACTGCTGCTCCAGATGATCTCAGGTGGGAGCATGTGCCTGCTGTGGTCCACCCCAGAGCTGCAGTCCCTGAGCAGGTGCTGGCTCTGATCAGATGCATGCAAGGTTCGAGGAGGACCAGGATTTTATAAAAGACAGCCAGCCCCAATTTTTCCTGCTTCTTTTCCTGCTATTCTTATTTATTGCATATAATATGTGTCACTGCTGAGATGAACATATATTTTAAGAATTTTTAAATGACAATTGGATACTAAAATTGTTTTGTGACCTGGAATTATGAGTAATATTGAAAAGTGAAGGAATGAATTGAAGAAATGGAGACAAAGTTCATGCGGCATATTTGTGGACAGATTTATCTTTATACAATCTGTTCCCATGTGAAATTTTATTTAGCCATCAGATTTTCTCTTCCTCAGTGCTACAACTTGGTGCCATTCCAATTGTATGAGGTGTAGAAGGTAGAAACCTTGACTGAAATCCCACGCACATCACACAGTAACACTGTGACACTGGCAAGTCACTTAACCTTTTTGAGTTTCATTTTTTTTCTCAGTAATGAACTTGGGATAATAATTTCAATGTCAAAGAGTAACTGTCAACTGCACTAAATATACTTGAAATAATCTCTCAACTATAAAGCTTTCATGGGTTATACAATTTTAAAAATAGTCATCTTACTGTCATTTTTCAATTTTGATTTAGCCATTGCTATTCCTGTAACTCTACCTGGTGAATTTCATTTTTAGTTTAAGGAGAAAATCTCTGCACTCTTCTAGATCTGCCTGCTTGCGGAGGGAAAATTAGCAAGTACCATCATTCCTCCCTGAAGCTCAAGTGGACTCAGACATTCTAAAATTAAGTTTATAATTTTCAGAAATTCCCTTAAGAAGTTGAGCAGTTAAAAAAAACTTACTTTTTTGTGTGTGTATGTGTTTCACTACTTATCGAGGGAAGAAACAAAAGGGAGAGAAGCCGTGGCTCTTACTCTGAGGGGTGGGATTTTGCATCTGTTTGAATCTTTCTCTCTGGCTCTTACTTTTCCAATCAGCTCTATACAGTTGGCTTCTATATCTTAATCATGGCTTTTGTCATTTTGTTCATCTAGAAACACAATAGCATGCGTTTTATGTGTGTGATTTTTCTTCCCATGTTTTAATTAAAAATAAGGACGATATTGCCAGAAATGTCTTGGTGACCACCCTCCCCCTTCCCACCTTTGTGGATTCTTGTTCCACGAGCTCAGTATAGGCTATTGCATTTTTCACTGAGATTTTATGAGCTGTATTAAAATGTTTGCATAAATAAATACCTACTTAGATCTGAGAATTCCTTCTGAGATGCTTTATTGAAACAAATCAAACTCAGTAGGAAAGCTCATGTGGTAGGAGGTAGAGCGGTACCTGCTTATTGCCTGTCATAGCCCACACCAGGGTCTGTCTGACGACTCAGGTGCTTTAACAACTGAGAGCGGAGGTGGGTGTGGGGCAGTCCATGGAGAGGTGAAGCAAGCACGCCTGCACACTGTTTTCATGATTCCTGCTTCTGGTGATGCCTATATTCACAGAAATGTCTTACGCATGGATGCCAGGATTTAACTTTTGTAGGTGATTTTGAGAGAAAATAACGTATTTTTCACAATTCAAAGATGCTATGGTCTGAATATTTGTGTTGCCCCAAAATTCATATGTTGATATCCTAACCCCAAGGTGGGAGGTGATTAGGTCATGGGGGCAATGCCCTCATGAATGGGGTTAGTGCCTTTATAAAAGAAGCCCAAGAGACCCCTTCCCCTTTCCATCATGTGAGGACATAGCAAGAAGGTGCAGTTGGTGAACCATAAAGTGGGTCCTCACCAGACACTGAGTCTGCCAGCACCTTGATCCTGAACTGTCTAGCCTCTAGGACTGTAAAAAATAAATTTCTGTTGTTTATAAGCTACCCAATCTAAGGCATTTTGTTATAGCAGCCTGAATGGACTAAGACAAGAGAAGAGAAAAAAATTTTTTTACATTTCATTCTGATAACTGATCTATTGGGTTCAGGAAGAACTGATTTCAGGAGGATGTAGTATACTTATTATTTGAGGCTCTTCCCCACACCTAAAAGAAACAAACAAGAAAGAAAAAGTTTCTCCAAATAGTATTTGGATTTCCATTGTTATCAGTCAAAATGTTTCTACTAAAATACTTAAAATAGAATGGAAAGAGCTTACGTTTCGGAGTGAGATTTACCTGGATTGGAGTCCCAGCACTACCACTGGATCTTGAGCAGTCTCTTAACTCACTCTGAGGCTCAGTTTCTTCAACTGTGAAAAGAGCTAATGGCTCCTGCATTGAAATACCTGCCCCATGTTGTTTTAAGCATGAATTGAGATTCCATGGGAAGAGTATTTAATATCCAGCTCAGTTTACCTAGAGCATATTAGACTCTCCATAATGACCGGTTCCTACTGATGCTGAATAGAGGGTCCTGGCTCAGTTACTATTACATTTTGTGCATTAGTATATCAGATTTTTCCAAGGAGAGTGCCATTCTAAAGCCATAAAAATGAAAATTTTCTTAGAGAGAATTTTCTTAGAGAAATCTTCTTTCTTAAAGAACTCCTAAGACAAAGGGTGCTTTTTAAAGGGAAGTCTTATAAGATAAGCCACTGGTAGAGAATCCTCTGTCTCTCTCAAAATTTGATTTCAAAAATACTCAGGGGATGTCTCAGGCTAGGGAATGTCCAGCCACTAGAATTCTTCATCTGAAGAAAATGTGAAAAAGAAGAGGGAAAAATTAGGACGGGAGCAGGATCAGGGATGCTCATTTTTCTTGCTGATGTGGCATCTCTGTAAATCAACTCAGTATTTCTTTTCCTCCTAGATTTAAAATGTCAATATATTAATGCTGGTAGCAAAGGGGAGATTAAATCAATGTTGGCAGGGGTGTAAGTCTAAAGGAAGGTAAGTCTTTAGTAGTAAATACTCTATCTAGGTAAAGGAAAAAAATGAGTATTTAAACAATATCAATAGCTTTTATAATTTTTAAGACTGTACTTCAATATTAAATCAAGGATTGTGCTTGCATCTACTTATAATTTTCTAATAGTTAAGTTTTTCCTATTGCAAATTCCCATAATTTTCCATTGAAGAAAGGCTACTTGTAAATTGATTATATATAAAATATATAATATACATAAAATATATATTCACAAATAAATAATCTCTTTCTCTCTGTCTCTTTCTCCACATAGATCATCCTAGATCTCTGAGTTACTCATGGAGAACTGTTGCCCCAGAGAGTCATCCAGCACTATAAAGACCTTGTGTGCATGAGAAATAAATCCTTGCTGTATTTAAGCTACTGAGATTCCTGCAGCATAATTTAATCTAACAAAATTAACATGCTTCTATTTTTGTTTGAGTCAAATTGAGAAAAATACTTAGTTCATTGTTAATGGCAGCTTAGGAGTGAATTATATATTTATAATTATAACAATATAGTGATATATCAAGGAGTGTTATATCATCCTTGACTGGCTCTTGCAAATACCCAAGTGCTAGGGTATTAGGTGCAGTTCATTCTGCAGGATAGTTCTCAGGGTGTCCTTAGAATGACCTCATTCTCCCCCATTTCTTACCTGTAGTTCTCAAGAATAACTATAGAATGTTCTGGGGATGCAACATCCTGAGATAAGAGAGAGCTGTTTGGAACAGTCTGGGCCATGTTCAAGTGCCCCCTAGAAACCAGATGCCTTTCCATGCTTTAGCCCAGCATGTCATGTTGCCCCCAGGGTATAAAACCCAAGGTGGGCTGCTTTCTGTGGTCCCTCAGCTGCAGTCCAAGTGGGGCACATGCAGATGAGATTCCATCCACCCAGAGAAGCTTTCTTGAGCCTTGGGGGCACCCAAATTGCCCTGAATCCTAGGTTTCTGTTGTCTTTGTGTAAGTTGCTGCCCCTGTGTAAGTAATAAAACTGCTTTATGTAACCTGTGCATGTGAATGTTCTGTCTTAGTGGACTCAGGCAAGTAGCGAAAGTGCAGCCCAAGATTCAGTGGGCTGAAGTGGTAACCAGTGAGCAGTGAACCTGCTTCACACTTTCTAGAAACAAAATTCATTGCTCTACTCTTTTATATGAGATTTCTAAAATGCAAAAGGGAAGGAGAAGTTTAAAATTTTCTTTGATGTGCTTTAGCCATCCTCTCAGGTTATTGGCAAAATAGTTGACATAGATAACATAGTACTAATTGTTCATAGGTAGTGCCTGACATTGACTTTGAATGAGAAAAACCAAAGAACTATTTGAGTTGAGCCACAGAGCAAGAAGAGGCTTTACAGGTGTCTGCCTGATACATATTTTTTCTCTCTGCGAAGGGTCATCCACCCTTGGCTTACTGCAGATGGCACCATTTTTAAGACACTTCTATTTCGAAGGGAGGGACAATTAAACACATTTTTGTTTTTGTATTGTTTGACTTCTTCATGAAATTATTTGTTAGATCTGGCCCCAAATTTCTTTAACTTAACCTATGCCATTCTTTTGGGTTTCATTTTTTATGCTGATCTTGGTAGGCCTGGCTTCATTTGGCTGCCAGTGCGATGCATCGCTCAGCATGTTCTGCTTTCATCAGATACTAAAAATTCCCACAAGAGTGCTGCAGTTACCCTCATTGATGCTTTTGAAGTTCTTATTTCCATGCAAAACTACACAGAGGAAGAAAAAAAAGATAGGGGTGTTGGGGAGAACTTACCTAAAGGGTCCTTTTGCATTAAATGCCTGGCTGGATTTGGGGGTAATTGCAGCAACATAGCTAGGATGAGGCTGAAGTTTTGTCCTCACAGCCTCACAGAGACTGACCCACCATCAGGAACAGTGGGCCAGGGGCAAAGGGGGAGTGATCTGCCTGTAGATCCAGGGTGTGGGATTAAAATTTTTATTGTACTTTCTGACTAATATACTTGTTGCATTAACAATTATGAGATCTTCCATTGGACAAAAAAAGAGAAACAGATGTTTCTATAAAAAATGAAGTTTTAAAGCAATACTATTTATGCTTACTGGTTATTATTTACCAGCTTATGGAATATGGTGTCATTAGTCCTCATATCCAGAATGACGTGGGGCACTTCATTCATTAGTGAGCTTTTATTATTGCTGGATGGCTTGCTTGTAAAATTAAGTGCTTTCTTGAAACCTGAATAAAAATAAATTTTAAATTCCTGAATTCACACCAATTCTCTTAGGTAAATCACAAATGCATACATTTGAGTGGATCTTTATTCCTGTGCTTAATAATTGAAGTTGGGGAAACTAGCTCTTTTAATGATTTTCTTTTGCTAAATCTGAGAATGCTTATTAGTGACTTGAATACGATTGCTCCCTTTATCTTTTCTTATTGAGCTATCAAAGAGTTTTGTCAAAGGCTTCTCTATTTCCCCTGCTTCTCCTTTTTTTTTTTTTTCCTCCTGAATTATGGTGTAATTCAACTGGGTCCAGCGCTTTGTCAAATTGAATAGTTTTAATTGCCTTATTTGCAATGGGAAAATCTTTTAATATTTCACTTCACCCCTCAAGAAATTACATTTCCAGCCATGTGACATTTCTCTCTCCTTCATTTATAAATAACATGATAAAGCTACATACTTAGACCTCCAGTTATAGATCTTATCATTTTCCATTTCTCTCTCTCTTCCTCATCTCTTTCCTTCTCATTTCCTTCCTTTCTATCCTCTCTTTATCCTTCTTTGGCTATAATTGCTCAGTGACTCACTCATTTAAATTTTATTTTTTTTCTCTCTCATTGTTGAACATGACTGAATGGAAAAAATTTTATTGTGCAACTATGCCAAAAACAGTCTCTTTTATACTTAAAATTGCATATTTGTTAAAAAGAATCTCTTTAAAATTTTAAAAATGGGCTTATGCATATTCAAACCCTACACTGTTAATTCTATTAATAGCACCAAAATCTCAGTGTCACAAGAGTGTATCCACCCTCTGTCCTCTTTGCTTGATCAAAGCTTTACGACTTTTTTCTTAAAATTCTGTAGAAGTCTTGATTTTAATGTTTCTTTCTTTATTTAAACATGTTTTTTCTGTAAGTATTCACACATCCTTCTTCAACCATAGTCTTTCCTGTTTGGACCTAATCGAGGGAGAGCTTTCAGTGGTAAGAAATACTTCATTGTCACACAGGTAACATTCCTACCTATTAAAGTGCTTCTCTTCTCTTACACATTTTGATGTAGTTATTTCAAACTTGTATCTAATATTTAAAAGGAAGCAAAATAAAACCATACCATGTATGTTAGTTTCCTAGGCCTGCTGTAAGAAATTACCACAAATACGGTGGCTTAAAATAACAGCAGTTTCTTCTTTCACAGCTCTGGAGGTCAGAAGTTCAAAATCGAGGTGTCTGTGGGGCCATGCTCCCTCTAAAGAAACTAGGGGAGAACTTTTCCAGCTTCTGGTGGCTTCCAGGGTTTCTCAGCTGTGACAGTATAACTCTAATCTCTACCTCTGTCTTCATATGACCTTTTCTCCTTGGTCTATGTGCTTCAAATCTCTCTCTACCTTTCTCCTATAAGGACACCCATCATTGGATTTAGGACCCACTGAAAATCCAGAATGATCACATCTTGAGATCCTTAACTTCATGATATCTGCAAAGACTCTTTTTCCAAATAAGGTCACATACACAGGCTCCAGAAGTTCGGATGGGACATATCTTTTTGGGGAACACAATCCAACCCACTATAACATGATAACACATTATCCCTTATACTTTCAATTTTCACCATTTGATTTTCAATTTATTAGTTGAAAGTCTTAAGATTTAAGATATTAGTTTTCTATAGAACAGAATTATATACATGGGAATGTCATACATGTGGAAATGACACAAATATTATATTATCTCTTATAGTTTGTAACAGTATTTTATACATACTTATTGCTCAACTCCTAGTGAGAAGGGGCAGATGACACTCTTTTGATGAAGAATAATAATTTTTGTTTTATATATGATGTCAAAAGGTTAATTATTTCAATCAAATATCAAAATTATTCAATAAATACTATACATTTCAGTCATATAAACTTTGAAAGTCTTATAAATTACTTTCAGATTTATTATCTATTTTCTTATGATGTTCACAACAATTTTATGAAATAAAATATTAGCCTTATTTTACAGATGAGGAAACTGAGACTCTGAGAAGTTGAGTTCCTTAAGATCTTTGGGCTGTTAGTGATAGAACTAGAGTGTAAGCCCAGGTATGTGATACTGAGTTCCATGTTTCTTTCACTATACAATGTTGCTTTCTTATTCACATTGAATCAAATCAAATATGCAAATCATCTATTAAATGTCAATATATAGGCTTACCTACTTGGGGGTCAACCAATCATTAGGTTATTAGTGACATCACATATATTTAATGCTTATTGAATTAAATTATTTAATATTTGTGTCACCTAAATTAAAAAGATTATGGTAACCTTATGCTTTTGCATTAGAGTTTGGTGTTTTTTTCCCCCCAAATAACCTAATTATTTTATTTTATTTTTAGAGATGGGTCTAGCTATGTTGCCCAGGCTGGAGTACAGTAGCTATTCACAGGTGCAATCATGGCACACTATAGCCTTGAACTCCTGGGTTCAAGTGATCCTCCCACCTAAGTCTCTTGAGTAGCTGGGACTACAGGTGCCGCTCACTGCGCTCAGCCCTGCATCAGAGTTTTGATTTTCTAGATCAGGGATGGCAAGCCAGAAAGTAAATGATTTATAAATTATGTTGTCTATAATCTCATAACTACTCAACTCTGCCATTGTAGCACAAGAAACAATACATAAAAGGATGAGTGTGGCTGCATCCCAATAAAAGTTCATTTAAAAAAACAAGTGTTGGCCAGATATGGTCCACAGGCCATGGTTTGCCAACTGCTGCTCTAGATCAGTGGTCTCCAAGTGGTTTTATAAACTCTGAAAGTAACCAAGTGGTCTATTGGCATATGAGAAAAATACATTAGAACTTCTACTGGTATTTGTTTTTACAAAAAAAAGACATAAAGTTTTATTAATATATATAATTTATAAATATATATAAAAATGAGAGCCTATGTGCCTGATATTTTACTTACTGATCATGTTTGGAGATAATGCCCTACAGAAGTAACTAAGAAAAACAAATAATTTGCAACTTTATTCTAGTAAAAAGTAACCTAAATAATCTTTTACAGGTAAATTTGACTATATGGAACATTTACTGTTAATAATCTTATTTATAAGTAATTGATCATACAGTTCAATTCATTATATTCTGATGTTTATTCTATGTTGAATTTTATCAAAGCGTATTTTGTCACAAAAATGTCACAGAATGTGTAAATAAAATTCTTTGGCACAATTATAAAATTACTTGCTCTATTGCTTTACATTCCTGACATAAAATCTTTTTTGAAATGATAATTTTTACACTCCTACTTCAATGCTTCCACTGGACATTTGTCTTTGGTACTTCCCTGGGGGTGGAAGAACTTATTAAAACATTAATCCGTTTTTGTTTTTTCTATGTTTTTTCTTCTCCTCCTTCCTAGCCAATTTAAAAATGGCAGCCAGATTTTGTAATTTCTTGCTGTAGTGATTTTAGCCAGGCAGAAATGTTAGAACATTAGAAACAGCCTGGAATTAAAGAATCTCTGAGTCATTTGTAAATGTCTATAGTTATGCCACTTGTATTGGTTTCTTGGGACTGCTATAACAAAGTACCACAAACTGGTTGGCGTGAATCAGCAGAAATTTATTGGTTCACAGTTGTGGAGGCTAGAAGTCCAAGTCTAGACTGGAGGCTAGCATCAGCAAGGCCACTCTTTCTCTGTAGCCTGCAGGGGAGAATCCGTCCTTGCCTCTTCCTAGCTTCTGGTGATGGGTGTCAATCCTTGGCATTCCTTGGCTTGCACTACTATAATTTCTACCTCTGTTGTCATGTGGCTTCTCCCTCTGTGTCTCTGTTTTCACATGGCCTTTTCCTCTTCCTCTTTCCTCTTCCTTACAGGATTCCAGTAATGCTGGATTAGGGCCCACCCTAATAGCCTCATCTTAACTCGATTACATCTGCAGTGATCTTATTTCTAAATAAGGTCACATTCATAGATACTGGGGGTTAGAATTTCAATATATGTTTTTGGGTGACATGATTCAACCTATAACATCATCAATCAGGGAGAGAAGAGGGAGACATCTTTGAGTAGCAAGGAAGCTAGGAAGGAAGATTCTTCAGGACTAGGAAAGGGATATGGATATGTTGGTCACTCAAAAAAGTGAAACACTGGCTTATCACAGTAAGGAGTGGCTGTGTGGTGCAATTAAAGAGCTGAGATCCCCATTTTTGTTCATCGGAAAGCACCCACCATGGAATAGGTCCCAACAATCAAATAGACAAAATGAATCATCCAGTTGACACCAGCTTTTGTCATTGACCATCCCAGTTCTGGCAGGAAAGGCACATTTACAAAATGGCCACAATGGAAGAGTTGGAGGCTATGTATGGTCCACAGCTTGGACTTCCACTTACTAAGGATGATCTGGCTTCTGCTGCCTCTGAATGTTGAACCTGCCATCAGCAGAGACTAACACTGAGCTCCAGGGATGGCACTAGTTCTTGAAAAGAACAACTGACCACTCCATGGCAAGTTGACTACATTGGGCTCCTTCCATCCTGGCAGAGTCAGTGGTTTGCTCTTATAAGAACAGACATCTATTCCCTGTATGAGTTTTCATGAACTTGCCTACAGAGCCTCAACCAATATTATTACCACAGGTATTTCAGAATGCATGATTCTCAGACATGGAATATATCACACTTCCTAGCAACCAACCAGGGAAACAACTTCACAAAGAAGGAGGTGAGGGATCCACTGGCTCTATCAGATACAGCACCACCCAGAAAATGTCAGCCTGATAGAGCTATGGTATGGCCTGCTGAAGATGCCATTGAAGTACTAGTTTAGTGTTGATATTCTGCAATGGATAGGAAACCATCCTCCAGTACATAGTATAAACACTGAATCAGAAACTTTTATATGTGCTGTTTCTCTAGTAGAAAGAATACATGGATCTTGGAACCAAGAGGCAGAAGTACGAAGGACTCCACTTATCATAATTCCCAGTGCTCCATCAGGAGTTTTGTGCTTCCTATCCCTACAGTTCTGGGTGCTGCAGAAGTATACTCTCACCAGGGGACACAGCAAGTTTTTTACTAACATATGAGCTGCAAGTGCTGCCTACGTACTTTGGTCTTCTTGTGTCCAGGGACCAGCAGGAAAAAAGAGACAATATCCCATCAGTTGTCATTGACCCTGATCACTGTGATAGAGTGGAGTTAGGGGAGAATATGTGTGGGACTCAGGTTTTAGCTCCTTCAAGGTCTGAATCAACTTTTGAGATAAGCACATGTTCTTCTTTGGGCAGCCCCCAGCCAATGATGAACAAGACATCGCCAAGGACTTAGTTAGTTCCCTCTAATGAAAGACTCTTCTTATGGACAATCTTTGCTCTGGAGCTCCCATTTGGACTGATGGAAAGTTTCTCAGGTCAGCATTACTGTCCGATGATTCCTTCTGCCCAATTATGCTTCCACCCTTTTCCTTTTACAGGTATTTCTTTCTAACAAACCTTTTCCATTCCTATCTGTTGATGTCTTAGCTTCTTGGAGAACTCAACCTATAATAATAGACTTGGAAGGAACAGGTCTGTAGCTACATAAGGCTACAACAACTGGGATATTTGGGTTTCTAATGGGTGACCACCATGGACTGCTGACAAATAATCATCAAGATGGGCTTCTAAATGACTTGGTGTTATATAAGATGGACGTAGTCTAGAGGATGGGGAGGATTAAGTAAGTGAAGAATGACTTTGTTTGCATGCCCCTAGAGCTGAAAAAAATGTGGCTTTTTTCCTTGCTTTAATGAAATAAGGCGTGGTCTAGGTTCATAAAGGAACATATATGAAGATGTTTGTTATAGACTTACTGATGGTGGCAAAGAACAGAAGCAACATGAGTATCCTTTACTAGAACTCTTCTTGTTTTCCATGAAATCAATGATAATATTTATTAATTTTCTTACCTTTATAGGAATTTATAGTGTTTTGGAGATGGGGGTAGGGATCTTGTAACATGTCATGTGGCTAATTCACTATTTTGGCCTAAAATCTCACAGTTATCTTCTAATGTGCAAATCCGATTATATAAGTTGGGGTTTAAATCCCTTCAGTGGATGTTTAATGCTTCCAGGCTAAAGTTCAGACCACTTCCATAGCAGGCAAGGTAGTTCCCTAGTCTCCACTCCTGTTCACCTTCCCCTCATTCTAGCCATATTTGACTGCTTGCATCTGTGAAAACTGCCATGGTCTTTCAAACCATATAAATCATAACACATTGCTTCCCAGGTGTCAAGTTGGCTGTGGGATCTCCCTTCCTCTAATTTACAATTCAATATAAATGCCACTTTCATTGACAGACCCATTTGCCTGCAGTAATAAAGCTAATTCACCATTGTAAAAACTATGTAAGTAATTTATAAACAGAAAAACAGAGAATAAATGGACATAGCAGTGGATAACTGAATAGTTGTCAAAGCTTTAAGTTGAAGCTAATTGGAGAAACCAACATAGTTATTATAATGAATTGAATTCAGATATGCAGTATATTTGGGAAGTTTCTTACAATTATATGTACCAGTTGACCTAGTTATCTGCCCTGTTGCTATGTAACAAACTGCCCCAAATCTTAGTGGCCTTTCCAACATGGCAGTCTCAGGGTAGAGTGACTTCTTAAAGGTGGCCCCCAGCTCCCAGAGACTCTCTTATAAGAGATCAAGGCAGAAACTGCAGGGGCTTTTATGACCCAACGTCAAAAGTCATGTGGCATCACTTCTCCCATATTTCATTGTTCACACAGATCCAGTCCCAATTCAATTTGGGAGGGACTCACAAGGGTATGAATGCCAGAGGTTTTGATCTTTGGGGGACCTCATTAATCCTACTCCATCATTCCTAGTAAAGATATCATGTATGTGAGGAATCCATCAAGTGAATAGCAAGATTAAGAATATCTTATAGCATCTCAAATTGTTTTTTAACCTACCTTCCTTTCTAGTGGGCCCTAATCACAGCCAACTTCCAAATTTCTGGAAAAATATAGCCAGCTGCTATGATTAGAGAATCCACAGGGCAGAATAGTGCCCTAAAATATCAACTGTATGACCTAGCTCCAATTTTTTTTCTTTTATACCAAAGATTTTTTTCATAAAATAAAAGTTTTGTTTTAGGAATTTACACTTCATTAACTCCTCTTCAGTATAGTCATATAAAAATCCTTACTTGATCTCTTGTAAGCAAAATGAGAATTTTAGTAATTGTGAAATTATTGTGTTTTTATTGCAGCAACATAGAAATAGAATCTGCACTTCTCATGACTCACAAAAATCAACTCACAATGGCTTACGGACTTAAACTTAAGGCATGAAAGTATGAGAATTCCAGAAGAAAATGTTGGAAAAACTCATATAGACATTGGTTAGGCAAAGAATTTATGAAGAAGACACCAAAAGCAATCACAGAGACAACAAAAATAAATAAATCAGACCTGATCAAATAGATGATACTTTTCTTTCTGAAGATTGCGATCCATGGAGGCCAAGTCATCTACTTGGCTGTGGAAGACTGAATCCAGCTGAGACCAAAGACGACATTGTTTTTTTCACCTTCCAGAGTAAGTGATTCAAATATATTTGAAATACAATAGTTTGTAAGGCAAGACATCAATATGTTTATCTTAGACGATTCAGGCTTTGTAGAGAAAAGAAAAAATGTTTGGGTTCCAAGGAGTTGGGTTCAGAGTTAAGATTTTTTTAAAAGTTAGGCCAAGGAAAGTGAAGATGTGAGAAAGAGCAGTTTTTTGCCAAGAAGGGAGGAGATAGAAGCCCTCCATTTTAAGCCAGGAAAGGAAGTAGAGAAAGAGAAAGGAGAACAAGAATGCTGAGATCTGCCCTTGTGGTCAAAACCTTGGGGTTGGAGAGATAAACACCAATGAGGTCCAAAGATAGAACGTCCACATACCCTTTCCACCTGCAATTCTTGGAAGAATCAGTTTTCAATGTTGCCTTGGAGTAAGTATGTAGGCAGAGGAAAAGTCTGAATGAAAACTACTGTTTTCCTACATCCTAGTGTTAGATGGGAGGATATCCAGAAATGTTTGGATGTTCCAGTAACTTAAATGTAAACACTGATCAGATTGGGAGACCACAAGAGTTCTAGGGTCAGGACAAGAAGTGGGTAAATCTTTTACAGGAAGGCCCTCAAGATGCTGTCATACCCTATCATGGGACCATTTATATCAGCAGTAAACTGAAGAGAGTCCATTGAGGTCTCAGAGGACAGACTTGAACTAGAAATGCCTTGCTTGGTATGAAATAAGTTTTTCCCTTTATCTCAGGTAAAAGGGGAAAGAAAAGATGCTTGAGATTTGGGAATGCCTTGTTAAGGTGATTATATTTTGAGTTGACTGAATTTAAATCCTTAGCACTGAATAATTTCCCCAAAGATTATTTTCAACTGAAAGATACTTAGTTACCTTGAAGTGGCAAGATTAAGTTTAAGAGGCTTGTGAGCAAGTTGAATTCAATAACAAATAATATTTCTGCACATCTGAATTGTGAACATGTAAGTTCAAGCAGCTAGATACACAGTGTTATCTTTCTTTTTCGTTACATTTTCAACTTTCCATTGTTTGTTGTATTTTAACTCTCCCTATGTAACTGTGGCTTATAGAATTCTAACATTTACACTGAATTGGGAAAGTTGTAGGGATGGACAACATCTTAAAGAACAATGCCACCAATTGTAAAGGTATAAGTTTTTTAAGAATTTGAATCCTTACTTTCATAAAAATATAGAGTAAACATATGTCAAAGGTTTATTTAACTTATTATTGAGGAAACCAGTACGATACTAAATCTGGTTCAAAAAATAATGAGAAGAAAATTGGTTAGCGAGTCCCTCAGAAAAGTTGTACAAAGATAAATTTACTAATTCAGTGCCCAAAGTGGTTAATGTTCTCTAATCTTTGGGATTATCTTTTCTACTGGACAGAAATAATTTGTATTTCTACTATCCAAACATCTATAACTTAACATGTAACTTTACAGAATCTTGGCCCTCCTAAATAATAAATGGCAAGTCAAACAAATGGTATGTCCCCTGACATAATTAAAGAATCTGTGGGTATATCTGTCAGTTCATGCTCCATGAACTCTACACAGAAAGAACATGGAATTCTCATTTTGCCTGTTTTCAAGCTTTGCACTTTTTTTTTCACAAATACTTTATTATGATCTTCAAAGGTAGGGCCTTATGTGTCTCTTTGCTGACTCTATTATTTCATTTTTCTGGAGCAAAATTTAGAAAAAAACATGGCAGTAGATTTGTACTGTTTGGAAGCAATGAGAGATAAGAAATAAAAGGGAAAAAATCAAAGAAACTAAATCAAATTAAAAACTACTTTTTTGGTATTTCTAGTGACCAACTTTAGGGCTGAACCCTTCTAAAACTGTAGTCCTCCCTAATGGATACATCATTTAAAGGACTCTGTTGAATTTTGTACTTCTCTGTTTTCTATGAGTTATGCTACATCTTCACATCTAGAAGCATTTTAAACATTTATTTTATTTTAAAATTCATTAGTAGTGTAATTTTTGATTGACAAATCATAATTGTATACATTTAAAGGCATAATGCAATGTTTTGATAAATGTATACGTGTAGAATGATTAAATCAAGCTAATTAACATATTCATCATCTTGCTTACCTATTGCTTTTTTTATTGATACCTAATAGTTGTACGTAGTTTTAAGGTAATGTGATATTCTGATATATTCATATAATGTGTACTTGGGATATCCATCACCTTAAACATTTATCTTTTCTTTATTCTGGGAAAATTCAAATTCTTCTAGCTATTTTGAAATATACAATAGATTATTGTTAACTATAATCACTCTACTGAACTATGGAACTCTAGATCTATTTCTTCTAACTGTATTTTTGTACCCATTAATCAACCTCTCTTCATCCTTCCTCTTTCCCCCTACTCTTGCCAGCCTCTAGTAATCACCAATCTACTCTCTAGATTGCAGATCTGAAGGCAGGAAAGTATCTTAATTGTTAAAGGTCATTAACATCATCCCATAAATTCTTCTCCTAACTTACTGAGTCCTATATTTCAGTAGTTTTAAAATTTTGCTGCACATTAGAATCATGGTGAAGCTTCTAAAAATCTGACCCCAGACCAATTAAGTAAAGAAAAAAAAAATCTCTGTTTTTAAGCAGTATCCAGGAATTGGTTTTCTATTTTTAAAACTATCCAGATAATTTCAGTGGTTTTCCAAGTTTGAGAACCACTGACACATCTTAACTTTTTCTTGTGCTCATGCTTGCTCTACAGCTGTGAGAGAGAGAGAGAAAGAGAGAGAGATCTGACAATGTTAGAAAGAACCCTTGTTTTAATGGTGTCTCTTTATCCCCTCTGCCATTTCTTTTTCCCCTTCTTACTAAAAGTAGTCAAGATTCTGAAAAATAATTGGAGTCACGCTTTGCTTACAGCTCTTCACTGCAGCAACCAGGATGTTCGAATGAATTTCCAGAACAGTGCATAGAAAAGACACTTCTGCCCTCGCTAGGAAACTAGGAATCTCACAAGACATCAATTGATTCAGCATTAGAGCAAACATTTAGGGTAGTGCTGGTCATTTCCTAAAAGTCTTGGTGGTTGTTTTGTTATATAGGAAATGACATTCACATGCACAACGCTTTTCTGAGTGTACCCACATATTTCTTTCCCATTCAAACAGCATGCTGGAGCATAGTTTTGGAGGCATCATTGTAAGATAATCTTAAATCTGTTCTTATTTACTTTAAAAATATTTCTCAAAGTTTCAGACTTCAATATTAGTAACAGGTCACATGCAACTTACAAATTATTTGAGCCACATCGGTGTGCTTAAGAAAATCAGAGTCAAAGAAACACAGATTGAACACAAACCCTTGGCAGCTCTGGGACCTCTGTCAGACCTGTTAGAAGGATGCTCACTGAAGTTTCTTCTGGCCTCCAAGAAAACCTCCCCTTCCCCCAGGCTCCAGCCCCTTGCCTACACCGAAAAACCTCTGAAACAGACCCAAATTCTTACTCTTTCCAATAGTCGAATAACCATTCGCAACTCAAGAAATACTTCATTTCTAGAATCGTTATATAAATAATATCAGTATGATGGAATTTTATACAACCATTAAAACAATACTTATGAAAATGATGTAAGGAATGTGGAATAATGTATGATAATAAATGTGGAGGAAAGTGCAAATAAAAATAGCCTATACGACTATTTAACATTTCTTTGCTTGTGGATAAGAATTATGAGAAAACATGTGAAAGTGGGAATTGTTTCAAATTTTAAAATCTTGAAGCAGAAAATAATATTTAAAATGTATTCACCACTTCCACCCATGCATATGTTCTAGAAATTTCTTGATTCCAGGTCTTAGATTTTGGCTAAGTGTCAATTTTAAGGACTGGCTTAGTTTACAGAGAAATATTTTTTTCTTCTTGAGTGTTAAGATCTGAAAAATTCCCATCTTTTCTTGTGTCTCTTTATATCCAATTTATGATTCTAGAAATTGTCTGAAAAAAATCAGGCATTTTTGCCTTTACTTTGAACTATTTTGTAGCATTATGTACCTTCCATCTCATACTTCTAATAACTACTATTTTAGTGTAATGGTCCATTTACCATGCCAAGCTTCTAAGAGAAATAGCAAAAATTTCCATGTTCTCTTTTTACTTCTTTGTTGGATAACGTCCATTAATGTGGTAAAGCTCAAAATAGCCAGTTAATGGCTAGAAAGTTACAGAACTATCTTAGCTGTAAAGATATTAACATAAAAAAAAGCATTTCACATGACAAACAGATTAAAAAAGAAAGAAATCCTCACTGCTGCTCAGCTTGGGAACCAGCGATATTAATGAAGATAGTCCTTTTCTTTCAGATACACCGTTACGCTGTACTTAGAAGTTCATTGGGATGGGCTGCCCATTTCATTGCATCTTAAACCTTGGCTTTTATCTCTGGCCAATGTCTACAATGCCAAAGGATGATTCATTTTGCTTTCGTTTATGTGATTACCTTGGCACCATCTGACAGTTAATTTCTTTTCTATTCTTTAGAGATCTAAGCTCTATTTTTGTAGGTGGACACAGCAGTGTGTCTTGCACCTCACCTTCCTAAGCCTGATTTTGTAGTAGATCAGAATGTCACCATTCTCAGATGCAATAAGGCTGGATAAAGATATAAATTATTTTAAAATAGGTCAGAAACCTACAAGAGTAGGTAGTTAACAAATACACAGAGATGAATGTTGGCTTTTTCCATCTGAAAGATAATTCAGTCTGCATATTTCTGTAATATCTCTCAGTATGGATATTTGTGTTTAAGATTCTAAGGTAAGAATGTCCTCTGTCCATGATCTCTTGGTCTCCTGAAAAATGTGCTATCAGCGTGTCTTGATTTCAGCTGATTTGGTTGTATTCTTCAGACCTCAGAATAGTCTCACCCTAAACTGTTTCCTTCTCTTTAAACTCTTTTCCTTTCTTTTTCAGTCCAGAATCCAAGGTGTTTTTGTTTCATTAAATAATGTTTCTCCCAAACCGGAGTCACAAAGTGTCTTTGTCCATTCAGGCTTCTATGACAGAACACCATATGCTCAGTGGCTTATAAATGACAGAAAAGTATTTTTTCACAGTTCTGGAGGCTGGGTAATCCAAGATCAATGCACTGGCAGATTCTGTGTCTGGGGAGGGTCTGCTTCCTGGATCTCAGACCTGTGACATAGACAAAGACTTCTTGCTGTGTCCTCATATGGCAAAAAAGACAAGAGAGCTCTCTGGAGTCTCTTTTGTAAGGACACTAATCCCACTCATGTGGGCTCCCCTCTCATGACATAATCACCTCCCAAAGCCCCCACCTCCTAATACCATCACATCGGAGGTTAGAATTTCAATGTATGAATTTTGGAGGGACACAAACACTCAACGTATAGCACTCAGCCACTTTTAGGAGTACAGAGGTTCATCAGGAGATCAACATTACCCCTTTTGTTTAGGATTGCTTTACAGAAAGGAAAAAGGTCATTTCAAATTACAAAATGAAAGAGATCTGGACTAATAAGAAGGCAAGACAGAACCAGTGATAATGATAAGGAAAAAAATGTTCCTAAAGCTTAAATTAACTATAGGAGTTGTTTAGGGGACATGCTACGGAAATATGAAGGAGCATGAAGATGACCTCAAGACAGATATATCCAGGCTCCTGGAAATCCTCATAGAGATGTTATGACACAATGGAGCCTTTATAGAAACATTATGCTCTGTATACAATTATGAACTCTATGTTGTTACAATAATGAGAACAGGACTGGGAAAGGTTGTTGTATGAGCATAGAAGGTAGCCTTGGGAATATATGGACTTGTACAGTTCCTGAGAAGATGAAAAGTCTAATACTCTAGCACATATAAACTATTCTTTTGAAAATCCCAGGTGAATTGCAATTATAAATACAGTTGATTTAATGCATTTTAAAATATCTTAAAATTTTTGTTGTTAGAGGTCCCAAGGGGCCTATAATAACCTAAAAGTGATTACTATGACATTGTTATATCAGAAGACTTTCTATACTTTACATATAATTAGGAATGGATAGTGTGAGGATGGGATAAACATTTGGTCTTGGCAGATAGTGCATTATTTGTATGGTGGGGCTTTCCCACCACCAGAAGTCTCCATATATCCTTTAATCACTTTGAATCCCAGTGTCCTAGAAAGTTTAGGTATACAAAGTATAAAGATTTATACTGTTGGGGGATTAGGGTCCTTCTCTGCCTCTAGGGCACCCTCACATTGTCAGTAGGCAAGCATGAGGTTAAGACTGGTTTTATTTCTACCTAGAAGGATCAGCATGCTAGGGCGAAAATTGGCCAAAAAGTTAGGAGACTAAGATTCTAGAGTTGGTTTTGCCTTATATCCTTGGGCAAATTGCTTTTTCCCTCTGTGCCTCAAGTTTTTTGAATATATGCCTGGGTATTTGCACCCAATCCAGACAAAAACTTAGATAAATTTGAAAAGCCTTTTTACTCTAGTCTTCTGAAATTATCATTTGAAAACAAAATTATTGGGGGATGTTACCTTTCTATTGGCTACCTATAGGGTTTTTTCTCCCCATTAAGTTCTAGGTCTAGTCTTTGTCAGATATCTCTTAAAGCAATGATCTTGTTGACAGGGGAAACTTCACTCCCTTTAAATAATTTGAATGGCCACTTTCAAGCCAAAACTTCTGTCCCTGGAAGTGTGTGGGGCTAGGCCAGGGGTAGCATATTTTTATTCTCCAGGCATAGTGGTCTTAATCTTAATGGGCCTGGGTAGAGTGCTTTATAGCATTGTTCACATTTTACTTGGAGGTCTCTGAGTTACTCATGTTCATCTCACTAGTTGCTTTATCTCAAAGGCCCCTACAGGGTCCCTGAGCTGCTAAGGATGTATTGTTGCCTCACTTCTTGATTTCTCCCTCCTTGGCTGATGGAGACTGTTACCTGGGGTTACAACACACTGCTTAGGCTGAGCAAGCTTTGATTATAACTCATTCTACCATTATAATACAACAGAGATGGCCTGAGAAATGGAGACTTTTAAGCCTCTACAAAGGCAAAATGGTAACAAATGACCTCCTGCTTGTACATGTGGCTATTACTGCTGCAGGTTTTTATCTGGCAGAATGCAAACACCCAGGCTTAGAGAAGCAGGGTTGGAAAACCTGCATTTTAAACATCCTGTTTGTTCATAACATCCTTATCACTCTTGTAAAATTTCATTAAGAAGGCTTCAAAGAATTAAAAAAAATCAAAATATAAAAAGAAAGATTTGGAGAGAGAATAAGAGGTAGGCATTATCTCAACAGAGAAGATGAGTGTGGACATCACTGCTAGCTGCCCTGGTCCCAGGAGCCAGCCACTGGGACAGTTACTTGTGTTATTATTAATATTGTTGTTATAGAGTAAGACTCCATTGGCTGCTTGAAAACAGGTGATAGGTAGTTTAACTTGCTTCGGCGTTCTCTTTGATGACTGCTTGAGGGAGCATAGAACTGCTCTTGCTGGGTACTCTTAAAAATGAAATGTTAAGTCTTGTATCCAAATTTGCTTCTCATCATGAATCTTTGGCTGGTTCACATTTGTGTTAATTTAACATAGGACCTCTTTTAAAGCCTAACTTGGTCACATTTTTCAATTCTGTTGTCGGTTCTCAGATTTCAGATGAAATAATGATACTCAACAGTACCAATGGAGGGAAAAGGATGGTATGTGTGAATATGTGTGTGAGTGTGTGTGTGTGTGTGTGTGTGTGTGTGTGTGTGTACAGAGAGAGAGAAGAGAAAGAGAATAATACAGCAGTCTCAGTGTGGTAAATTGCTATTAACAAGCATGAGCATGTCCTACCATTTCCATATAAATGTGGAATTTGACATTCCCCAGGGGTCAGTGATGAAACTGATTCATTAAAATTCCAGGAGAATAGCAATTTTCATCTCAGAATCTCTTGGTTGAAAAGGTTCTTCTTTTCTCAGTTTTTATTATTATTCTATCCCTTTGTCATTTTTGTAAACTGATTGTTTTGTACCTAGCATTCTGAAAAGCCACTTCCGCTAGCCTTCCACTGTGTTGTTGAAAGAGGACCAGGGCTTAAATGGTGTTATGTCCTGTTCTCTGTATGAGAGTTTTTCAGAATGTGACAGGCAAAAAAGGAACACACAAAACCTAAAATTTGCCTCATGGATCATTCCTAGTCTTCTGAGTAGAAAGAGGCTGCAAGTTCTGTTAGAACTGTTTTTTGCAAAGCCAGGTCAGAACAAACCTACTGGGCTCGCATCTCTGCTTTGGCACAACACCCTCCTCAAAACAAGGGAATTTGAACTGCCCTCTGTCCTCACCTGACATCTTCTAGAGTAAACTCCGGTAGCTCATGGGTACATGTAAACTATTCTACATTCCCTTGGGAAGTGTGCTGCTGGAACAGAGTACCATATGTCATAGAGTGCCATGAAAGGAGGGACATGGGATTTATTCTTCAAAACCCCAATAATCTACTTCTTAAAGTTTGTTTGATAAACAGCTAAATGAAGTCAGTTATTAAGGAACTTGACAAACAGAGAATCTCTTGAGAAATTAGATGCACAGAGGTTGAGTCACATAATAAAGATCTCTTAGAGATGATTGGGGATTCCAGAATTTTGAGTTGCAAGCACACAGAAATATTAGATAAGAAGGGAATGGATCAAGGCCACTGAGGCAGTTGGAACAAGAATAAGGGATATCCAGGGCCCTTAGGAAAAGATTGATCTTTTGTTTAAAGCAGGAATTCTGCCCTGATAAAGGGTGACACCTGGGAGAATGTGAGGGACAGACACTTTAGTTAGGAGCTTTGAAAGTATTCTTGTAAGAAAGGAACACAAAGTCAGGGTTGGTAGACTTTTGAAGTTAATATCCATTGGGGATGATGCACTGTGGTACGAATAATTTTCAATTTATTGTGCTGAGCTCCTAACAGAATATCTTAATCTAAAATCCATGTGTTTGGTTCTGGGAAGTTGTTCATTTGTTGGTAATATCTGTATTTTGTCCTCTCTGGAATTTCTGATGGACAGATATTTTATCTTCTCTATTGATGTACTAATATTCTCTCTCTCTTTTTTCGGTTCTTATTTCCAAAAGATGTCTCAATTTCATTTTCCAAGCTTCCTATTGAAGACTTGTGTTTCAGCTTCCATTGTTTTCATTTCTAAGAACTCTTTCTTAGTTTTTAATTGTGCTTTTCAATTATTGCTGCCTGGTTGCAATATCTTCTCTTATCTGTGTAATTGTATTAATCTTAGTTATTTTGGAGTCTTCTCTGCTCTCTTTGTTGTTGCTTTCTCTCTTTATTTCCTCAAGCTCCTGTTATTCAGTTTATTTGATTTTGTCTCTGTCTTTCATGTTGGAAGCTGTCCTTAAATACATGTTAATTCTTGGTAGTCTTTAAGTGTATTTCAGAGACTTACTTATTCATATCTGCCTTGGTGAACATCAGAAAATAAACTTCCTGTCCTTTTATATATTAAAGTTTTTTATATATTAAAGTTTTCTCTCTCTCTAGGACAAATATATAGTATAAATATACTGTATGTATACTATATATTATACATGCATTATATTTTACATAATAATGCCATCATATAATCACATTATGTATTATATGGCACAGAACATATATTACATAGATATAGATATGTTAGTTTTGTATTCCTGCACAACAAATAACCATAAACTTGGTAGGTTACAACAACATCCGTTTATTAGCTCATAGGTCTGTAGGTCAGAAGTTGAAGTAGGCTTAGATAGGTCTTCTGCTTAGGGTCTCACAAGGCCAAAATTATGGTGTTGGCCAGACTGGGCTCTTGTTTGGAGACTCTGGGAAGTGTTTGCTTTCAAGTTTACTGCAGTTGTTGAAAGTTGTAGTTGTGTGGTTTCTAGCCCTCACTATCTTCAGTGCCAGCAATGGTACATCAAATCCTCATGCTTTGAATTTCTCTGAATTCCTTTCTCACTATAAGCTGGAGAAACTCTGCCTTTAAAGGGCTCGTGTGATTTGTTCAGACCCACCTGGATAATCTCCTTTTTGCCATATAATGTAACAGTATGGGAGAAATATCTCTTCACATTACAGGTTCCATCCACACTCAAAGAAGAAGAAATTATATAAGGGTTACTGGGGTTTATTCTTAGAATTCTGCCAACTATATTTGGCAAGGTTAGGAAAGTACAGTCAGCTGTGTTGCTTATGTGTGAAGAGGATCTCAGGGAGTAAGAACTCCTCAATCAGACTCTCAACGTCCATCCTTCTCATCGGTCCTACCTCTCATGACCATTTACATTTGTGGTTGGTGCCATTAATTCCCGACTACTTCTTGAGTTCTGTAATCTGGATCAGCAACACTCCTCAGCCACTTATGGTACAGATTTCTTTGCTGTGCTCAATCAGTTATCTGTGTGATTTTCATCTTCTAACGACGGAAATCATTAGATGTCAAGAGATGTTGACATCGCTTGCTTACGGTTCATTTCCTCTATTATTGTTCCTGTGTGTTTCTACCTGATATAGTTTGAATGCATGTGTCCCTCCCAAATGCATATATTGAAGCTTAATCCCCAAAGTGATGATATTAAGAGGCGAGGTCCTTGGGAGGTGATTAGGCCATAAGGGCTTTGCTCTTGTGGATGTGATTAGTGTCCTTGTAAAAAGGCTGGAGGGAGCGAGTTTGCTCATTTCTTCTTTCCTCTCTATCATGTGACGATACAGTAACAAAGCACCATCTTGGAAGCAGAGAAAGAGCCTTTACCAGACAGTGAATCCGATGGTGCCTTGACCTTGGACTTCCCAACCTCCAGAACTGTGAGAAATAAAATTCTGTTGTTTATAAATTACCCAGTCTTTGGTATTTTGTTATAGCAGCATGAACACACTGAGATACTACCATTTTATTATTTTACTGTCCTTGAATGTTACTACCATCTATATGACACCTTTTTTTTTTTCTGGACTAGCATTTTCCTTGTAAAAAACTGCAAGTTTGTGGCACCTCAAAACTGAATTGAATTAGATAAAAATTGACATTGAAATCAGAGATCCAAGGTTTCTGATTCCTTTTGTAACATTGTGACTCCTTTCACTGGTTCATGAATTTTCCTTTGAGAAGACAGCTTTTATTAGAACATTTAAATATGTTATCTGGAAAATGAAATATTTATTAAATTATTGAGGTAATTTTTAACAATATACCAGGAAGCTACATGTTTGATAACATCTCAAAGTTTTGGCTTTATTTTTATGTGGGGGGCGTTCTGTCAGTATTTTTTAAAGCCTTGTTTAAAATCATTTTTTCTTAGATTTAAAACATTGTTCTCTAGTTGGTAACAGATGAAATATTAAATAGATATGCAAGCCTCAAAGGCATGCATGGCCTTACTGTGGTATTGTTTTATTGATGTGCTCTTTGATATCCCTCATGGTTTTTCAAATACTTCACACATTTTCCAAGATAAGTCTTAAAACTGAAGCAGTAGTTTTGCGGAGGCGAGAAGCAGCAAGGTGCACACTCCCTTCTTTCCTTTTAGCAAAATGAACTGATTTAGCAAAATGAATTTAAATCTGATCTGGTACTTCGAAGAATTTTGTCGTTAAAATATAATCCCATTAGTCTTAATTTAGAGATAGTCCAAACCATCTGTTCCCAGGTAAATGCTACGTATCTGTCTACTACTTGGCATGTAAAAATCATAAAACATAGCTGATTACTTCCTCACTAATTAATTTTTGAGCCATTGTACACTGATAAATTATAGGAAGAAAGCCAAAAGACCACAAAAAAGATATGGAAACCCTCATAGCATTAAGAGGATATTAATATTTTTAAAATAGTAGTTATTTTAATTGCATTATTTTAAAGATTTGTTTCCTAACATCCTTAAAGAAGTTGTGTCTGTAGAATCAGAACTGACCCCTGAAGATAGATATAGTAAATATAATTAACTGATACATATACAATTAGTTTGATTATTTGTGAATTTTGCTTATTTATTGACTATTTACTTGGATAATTTCATGTTTTAATATGGATTGGTTGCAATCTATATGGAAAATTATGAGTATTGTAAAATTTCTGGTGGGTTATTTTTTCACTTTTTTCTCCCAGAAATCTGCTAAATTCCTTTGTTAAGATGCTTAACTTCTAAAAGCCTTGGTTTTCTCATCTGTAAAATGAAACTGTAAGAGTAAGGCTACATAAGGAAATACATACGTAGCATTTAGAATTTTTATTGATATTACTGTGATACAAGAATTAAAAGTAATATTCAGTATTTTCTTCAGTTAACTTTTCTTTCTATTATGAGTTCTTTGTGGAAATTCCCTTGTTACATACAGGTGTAATGTAAAGATGTGGGGCATCACTCTTTATTTTTCAATGTATACAATTGACTCTTCAACAATGTGAGGGTTAGGGATGCCAACCCCTCATGCAGTAAAAAATTGGTGTATAACTTTTGACTCCCCGAAAACTTAACTACTAATAGCCTACTGTTGACCAGAACCCATACAGAAAACATAAACAATTGATTAACACATATTTTGTGTGTTGTATGCATTATATACTGTATTTTTGCAATAAAGTAACCTAAAGAAAAGAAAATGTGATTAAGAAAATCATGAAGAAGAGAAAATACATTTATTCTTCAGGAAGTGGATCATCATAAAGGTCTTCATCTTCATTGTCTTCACATCGAGTAGGCTGAGGAGGAGGAGGAAGAGGTGCGGTTGGTCTTGCTATCTCAGGGGTAGCAGAGGTGGAAGAAAATCCGTCTAAGTGGACCTGTGCAATTGAACCCAGGTTGTTGAAGGGCCAGCTGTATAGTGTTCGTGCTGTGCCAAAAGCTATGGAAAAACTGAAATTAGCATACCCCAGCAATACATAAAACAAAACTTACAGGATCATAAGGCAGGTAATTTATCTCACTGCCAGAATATGCTTTGAAGTAAGACAGTATAATCTAGAGTCCCTGTCATCCACATTATCCAGAATGCAAGAATACTTATTACGTGTGTGAAGAAGCAGAAAAATGGGATTCATAATAAAAAAGCAGTCAATATAAACAAACTCAAATATTGGAATTATCAGAAAGGATTTAAAACAGTGATTATAGATATGCTCAAGGGCTAAAAGAAAATGCTGATCAGCATAATGAATACATGAATATATGGAGAAAATCTCAGAAGAAAAAGATAAACTATATTAAAATGAAATTCTAGAAATAAAAAGTAAGATGTCTAAGATGAAAAATTTACTTGATGAAAAAAGAACAAGTGCAATAAACAGAAAAAATTTACAAACATGGTGAATATTAATCCAATTAAATCATTAAGTTCTTCAATGAGAATGGTCTAAGTACACCAATCAAAAACCAAAGATCACAGAGTGGATTAAAACCAACAAAAATAACGACAACAACAAGACCCAATTGTATGCAGTATACAAAAATTCACTTTAAATATAAAAATTTGGATAGTTGAATGTGAAAGAAAAGGAAAAGATATATCACTCTAACAGTAATCAAAAGAAAGCCAGAATAGCCATATTAATTTCAGAATAAGTGAACTTTAAAATGAGGAAGATTATCATGGATAAAGAGATACATTACATAATAAAGGGATCAATTTTCCAAGAAGATATAACAATCCTTAATATGTATGCACCTAACAACAGAGTGTCAAAATACATGATCCAAAAACTGAATAAATTTGGGATGTCGGGTAGGGAGGGAGGGGGAAGGGGGAGGGGCGAGGAGGAGGAGGGGACGGATATATGCATACACAAAGGGTGCAATGCGCACCCTCCGAGAGATGGACACGCTTGGGACTGGGACTTGGGGGGAAGGGGGGGCAAGGGCAACATATGTAACCTAAACATCTGTACCCCTATAAACAACAAACAATAAAAAAAATAAAAATAAAAATAAAACCCACATGCAAATTCAAAAAAAAAAAAAAACAAAACCAAAAACTGAATAAATTTAAAGGAAAAATAGGCAAATCCATTATTATATTTGAAGTCTTCAACACCCCTCTCTAAGTAACTGGTAAATTGATAGACAGGAAATGAGTAAGGTTGTAAGTGATGTGAATGGCACTATCGATCACTAAGATAAACAAAATTCTGGGCCACAAATATTTGTAAACTAAACGATATACTTCTAAATAAGTCATGAGTCAGAGAAGAAATCCCAAGGAAAATGTAAAAATGTTGTGAACTAAATTCAAATGAGAATAAAACTTATCAAATAGTGTGTGATGCTGTGAAATCAGTGCTTACAGAGAAGTTATAGAATTAAAATGCCAATGCCTATATTTGAAAAGAAGAAAGATCAGTAACCTAAGCTTTCATTTTAAAAAACTAGAAAAATAAGAGCAATTTAAGTCTAATTCAAGCAAAAGAAAAACAAATAATAAATATCAGAGCAGAAACAGATGAAATTGGAAACAGAAGATATTAGAAAAAACCGAAGTTGGTTCTGAAGAGACCAATAAAATTGATGATCCTCTAGCCAGATTAGCCAAGAAAAAGGAGAAAAGATACAAATTGCCTATATTAGAAATGGAAGAGAGGTCACTAATAATGATTCCATCAATATTAAAAAATGAGAAATAATATGAACAACTCTATGTCTAGAAATTTAATAACCTCAACAAAATGGGCAAATTCCATGAGAATTTCAAACTAGCAATACTCATACAGAAGAAATAGATATAAATAGATAACCTGAATAACTTTTTATCAATTAGAGTAATAGAATCAATTATTAATAAACTTGCAAAAAAGAAATGACAAGGACCAGATGGTTTCACTGGTGGATTGTACCAAACATTTAAGGAAGAAATAATATCAATTTTCCACAATCTCTTCCAGAAAACAGAAACTGAAGGAATTAGGCCAGCATTACCCTAGTACTGAAACCAGATAAAAAAAATATTACAAGAAAGGAAAACTACAGACCAATATAGCCAATGAAAATAGACATAAAAATCCCAAGCAAAATATTGCCAAATTAGATCCAATAATTTTTACAGGACTGTGAAATATGATGGTATTTTGATGGGCATTGCATTAAATCTGTAAATCACTTTGGGTTGTATGGAAATTTTAACAGTGTTGATTCTACCAATCCATGAGCATGATATGTTTTTTCCATTTGTTTGTATCATCTGCAATTTCTTTCCTGAGTGTTTCATAGTTCCTTTTGTAGAGATCTTTAACCTCCTTGGTTAAGTATATTCCTAGCTATTTTATTTTCTTTATAGTTATTGTGAATGTTATTTAGTCTTTGATTTGACTCTCAGATTGAGTGTTATTGGTGTATAGAAATGTTACTGATTTGTGTACATTGATTTTGTAACCTGAGACTTTGCTGAATTTATTTATCAATTCCAGCAGTCTCTGGGTGGAGACTTTGGGATTTCTAGATATAAGATCATACTGTCAGCAAAAAGCAATAGTTTTATCTCCTCTTTCCTGATTCCTTTCCCTTAATTTCTTTCTCTTGCCTGACTGCTCTGGGTAGGACTTCTAGCACTATGTTGAATAGAAGTGGTGACAGTGGGAACACTTGTCTTGTTCCAGTTCTTAAGGAGAATGCTTTTAACTTTTCCACATTCAGTATGATGGTAGTTGTGGGTTTGTTATATATGTTTCTTATAATTTAGAGATATGTTCCTTGTATGCCTAATTTGTTGAGAGTTTTCAACATGAAAGGGTGCTGAATTTTGTCTAATGCTTTTTCGGCATCTATGGAGTTGATCATATGGTCTTTGTTTTTGTTTCTGTTTATGTGGTGAATCACATTTATTGATTTATGTATGTTGAGTCATTCTTGCATCCCTGGGATGAAGTCCACTTGGTCATGGTGGATTATTTTTTTGCTGTGCTGTTGAATTTAGTTTGCTAGTATTTTATTGAGGATTTATGCATTTATATTCATAAGGGATGGTGGTCTGTAGTTTTCTTTTTTTGTTGTGTCCTTTCCTGACTTTGGTATCAAGGTGATACTGGCTTCGTAGAATGGGTTGGGGAGGATTCCCTCCTTCTCTATGTTATGGAATAGTTTCTGCAATATGGGTGCCAGCTCTTCTTGGTACGTCTGGTAAAATTACACCCAAATTATGTTTTTTTCCCCTTTTTCATCTAGAACTTTTCCTTTTTTTGAGACAATCTGGCAGCTGATATCTCTGATCAGCCATCTTGTCTCTCCCCCCAATTTCTTAAAGTAAGACAACAATGAAGTTGGTCACATCAACTGACTTTTCCTTTCATGAAAGTTTTTTTGTAGGATGCAATACTCATGGATGACTTTGAGGAGTTCAAGACCTCAGTGGAGGAATTAATTGCAGACATAGTGGAAATAGCTAGAGAACTAGAATTAGAAGTAAAGTCTGAAGATGTGAATGAATTTTTGCAATTTTATGATAAAACTTTAACAAATGAGGAGCCTGCAGAGTCATTGCTGGGGAGCTCAGCTGATTTGGGCTCCTACCTGCTGGCAGATGCCAAGCAAAGACTGCAGAGCAGGGGCGAGGTTGGCAGGGAGAAGAGTGAAACCCACTCCTGACAGCCAGATGTGAATCTCAGATGGCTCCTTCCCCACAAACAGACTTTCTGTTAGGTGGGGCCCTTCAACCCCTCCCTGGTGGCTACTCCTAGAAACCTGGGAGTGGATCTTTGAACCCAACTGAGACAGCTACCTTACCAGCTTCTGTGGAGCCTGAGGGAAGGTTCACCAGCCCCAGCCCACCCAGCCTCACTCCCCCACTTGCCTCTGCTGTGGTGGAGAATAAGGACTCACCTGGAAGTTGTAAGACATTAAAAATAAGGGAAAATGAGTGTAGGCTATATGAGAACTTTCTGCACTATATTTGCATTTTTTCCTGTAAATCTAAAACTATTCTGAAGTAAAAAAATCAGTAAAAATTTATTTAATAGTTTTTAAAGACTGAAGTCAGCAAAAGAAAGCGTTAGTTAACTTGAAGACAGATCAAAAAAATAAACAGAGCTTTCATGACCCATCTGATAGTATCAATAAGTCTATTCCATGTATATTTGGAAGTATATAAGTGGTAATTTATTTAGTTGCTTTTTATTTTCTATTTGCCATATCTGATTTTTGTTTCTCTGTTTCTCTTCTCCTGCCTTCTCTTGGGTTAATTGATTATCCTTAGAATTTCATTTTTTCTCTTAATTTATCAAAAAGCACCCTTAAGAAAATGAAAAGGCAAGCCATATATTTGGAGAAAGTATTTGCAATATATCTTTGCAAAAAGACTTGTATCCATATAATATAAAGAGATCTATCTCTCAGTTTTAAAAAGAACTTCACACATAAACAATATGAATGGCCAGTAAACACACAAAAAAATACTGAATATCATTAGTCATTAGGAAAGTGCAAATTAAAACCATATGAGATTTTACTTCACACCTACTCAAATCCTAATAACTAATATTAAAGACCAAATACAACAAATATCGACAAAGATATGAAACTTACATATTGCTGACAGAAGTGTAAAATGGTTTAACAATTTTGGAATGTTGTTTAGCAGTTTCTTATTAAATTGAACATATTCCTACCTGTTTTGGTATTAATAATTCCACTCCTTAGTATACACACAATAGAAATGAAATATATGTTCACAAAAAGATCTGTATAAGAAAGCTTACAGCAACTTTATAAATAATGGCTAAAACTAGAAATGACCTGAATATTCAATAGGAAAATTAGCAAACCAATTGTGTTATATTAATAAAATGGAAGATACTCATCAATACAAATAAATTAACTACTCTTACATTCAGTGAAATGGATGAATCTCTTTTCTTCTATTTTTTTTTTTTTTTGAGCTAGGCTTCACTCTGTCATCCAGGCTAGAGTTCAATGGCTCCTTCATAGCCCATTGTAACCTTGAACTCCTGGGCTCAAGAAGTTCCTGCCTCAGCCTCCTAAGTAGCTGGACTAGAGTCATGTGTCACCACAACTGGCTAATTTGTTTTTGGTAGAGATAGTGTCTTGCAATGTTGCCCAAGCTGGTCTCAAACTCCTGGCCTCAAGCAATCCTACTGCCTCAGCCTTCCAAAGTGCTGGAATTACAGGTGTGAGCCACAGCATCTGGCAAAAAATGAATGAATCTCAAAAACATTTGCTGAATGAAAATATTCAGCTTACATAGAACCAACAAAGTCCAAAATGAGCAATTAGCATATGTCAGCAGTAAAACGACAAAGATGTTAGAGTTATGTGACAAAGACTTAAAGTAGCTATTATATAAATGCTTCAATATGCAAACACTCTTAAAACAAATGAAAAAGTACAAAGGTTTAGCAACAAGAAAATACAATATAAAAGAGCATCAAATGAAAATTTTAGAACTGAGAAAATGCAACGGCTGAAATAAAACCTCCCTGGATATACTCAATAGCAGAATAGAAATGACAAAGAAAAGTCCAGTAACTTTGAAGATGGACTAATGGAAATTATCTAGTCTGAATGGCAGTGTCATGTGTAACAATAACAAAAGGTGTGACATTCAAGACATCAGAAGACCAGAAGGAGAGAATAAAGATTTCAGTGTTGAAAAAATTATATACAGACAGTCCCTGACTTTCAATGGTTCAACTTACGATTTTTTGACTCAATAATGATACTCATATGACTATTCTGTTTTTCACTTTCAGTATAGTAGTCAATAAATTACATGAGATATTCAACACTTTATAAAATAGGCTTTGTCTCAGATGATTTTGCACAACTGTAGGCTAATATAAGTGTTCTGAACACATTTAATGTAAGCTGGGATAATTTTTGATGTTTGGTAGGTAAGGTATAAAAAGCATCTGCTGTCTCCAAGAAACATATCTTACCTGCAAGGAAGTATTTAGACTCAAAGTAAAGGGGTGGAAATCAATATTTCAAGCAAATGGAAGCCAAAAGAAGGCTGGTGTGGCAGTTTTGATCTCAGATAACTTAGTTTTTAAATCAACAAAAGTAATGAAAGACAAAGAGGGTCACTATATAATGGTGAAGGGTACAGTTCAACAAGAAGACATAACAATTCTAAATATGTATGCACCTAACTTAGATGCACCCAGATTCATAAAGCAAACTCTACTTGATCTAAACAAATTGATAGACAGCAACACCATAGTAGTCGGAGACTTCAACACCCCACTGACAACACAGACCGATCCTCCAAACAGAAAATTAACAAAGAAATAATGGACTTAAACAGAACTCTAGAACAAATGGGCCTGACTGACATTTAACGGACATTCTACCCCAAAACCACTGAATATATGTTCTTCTCATCAGCTCATGGGACATTCTCTAAGATTGACCATATTCTAGGACACAAAGCATGTCTCAAAAAATTAAAAAAAAAATAGAAATTATACCATGTATCTATCTTCTCAGATCACAGTGGAATAAAAATAGAAATCAACCCCAACAGAAACTCTCATCTCTATACAAAGTCATGGAAATTAAACAACCTTCTACTGAATGACTCCTTCATAAATGATGAAATAAAAATGGAAATCAAAAGATTCTTTGAATTGAATGACAAAGGTGACACACGTTATCAAAATCTGTGGGACACAGCCAAAGCAGTCCTGAGAGGAAAGTTTATTTCCATAAATGCCTATATCCAAAAGTCAAAAAGATCACAAATAGACAACCTAATGAATCGACTCAAAGAACTGGAAAAAGAAGAACAGACCGACCCCAAACTCAGCAGAAGAAGGGAAATTAATAAGATCAAATCAGAACTAAATGAAATTGACAACAGGGAAACTATACGGAAGATTAATAAAACAAAAAGTTAGTCCTTTGAAAAAATAAACAAAATTGACGTGCCTTTGGCTAAACTAATGAAAAAAATCACTGATAAGCTCCATCAGGAACAATAAAGGAGAAGTTACAACTGATGCTATGGAGATTCAAGATATAATTTATGAATATTACAAAAACCTCTATGCACACAAACTGGAAAATGTGGAGGAAATGGACAAATTTTTAGAAACACACAGCCTCCCTAGGCTCAACCAGGAAGAAATAGAATTCCTGAACAGACCAATATCAAGGACTGAAATTGAAACAGCAATAAAAAACATTCCAAAAAAGAAAAGTCTCAGACCAGATGGTTTCACACCAAAATTTTACCACACCTACAAAAAAGAAATGATGCCTATCCTGCAGCAATTATTCCACAACATTGAGAAGGATGGATTCTTCCTCAACGCATTTTATGAAGCCAACATAACCCTGATACCAAAACCAGGAAAGGATGCAACAAAAAAGGAAAACTACAGACCAATATCCCTTATGAATATAGATGCAAAAATTCTCAACAAAATTCTAGCTAACTGAATCCAGGTGCTTATTAAGAAAATAATCCATCACGACCAAGTGGGCTTCTTCCCAGAGATGCAGAGATGGTTCAACATACACAAATCTATAAATGTAATTCACCACATAAACAGAAGCAAAAACAAAAACCATATGATTCTCTCAACAGATGCAGAAAAAGCATTTGACAAAATTCAACACCCTTTTATGATAAGAACGCTTAAGAAAATAGGCATAGATGGGGCTTACCTAAAAATGATACAAGCCATTTATGACAAATCCACAGCCAACATCATACTAAATGGGGAAAAATTGAAAGCATTCCCACTTAGAACTGGAACCAGACAAGGTTGCCCACTATCCCCACTTCTATTCAACCTAGTGCTGGAAGTCCTGGCCACAGCAATCAGGAAAGAGAGTGGAATTAAAGGCATATGAATGGGAACAGAAGAGATTAAACTCTCACTATTTGCTGATGACATTATATTATATCTAGAAAACCCCATGGATTCAACCAAGAGGCTCCTGGTATTGATAAATGAATTCAGTAAAGTCTCAGGATATAAAATTAATACACACAAATCAGAGGCTTTCATATACGCCAATAGCAGTCATACTGAGAACCAAATCAAAGACTCAATTCCCTTCACAATAGCAACAAAGAAAATAAAGTATCTAGGAATATATTTAACTAAGGAAGTAAAAAACCTCTACAGGAAGAACTATGAAACATTGAGGAAGGAAATAGCAGAGGACGTAAACAGGTGGAAAACCATACCATGCTCGTGGGTCAGCAGAATCAACATTGTTAAGATGTCCATACTACCCAAAGTGATGTACAGATTCAATGCAATCCCTATTAAAATACCAACATCATTCTTCGCAGATGTAGAGAAATTAATTTGATGCTTCATATGGAACCAGAGAAGACCCTGCATAGCAAAAACAATTCTAGGCAATAAAAATGAAATTGGAAGTATCAACTTACCAGACTTCAAACTTTATTATAAGGCTGTAGTAATCGAAACATCTTGGTACTGCCACAGAAATAGAGCCATTGACCAATGGAACAGAACTGAGAACCCAGATATAAAGCCATCCTCATATTGCCACTTAATCTTTGACAAAGCTGACAAAAACATACACTGGGGAAAAGAATCCTTATTCAATAAATGGTGCTGGGAAAACTGTATAGCCACATGTAGAAGACTGAATCAGGATCCACACCTTTCACCTCTCACAAAAATCAACTCACGCTGGGTAACAGATTTAAACCTAAGGAGTGAAACTATTAGAATTCTAGAGGAAAATGTTGGAAATAGTCTTCTAGACATTGGCCTAGGCAAAGAATTTATGAAGAGGACCCTAAAGGCAATCACAGCAACAACCAAAATAAATTAATGGGCCCTGATGAAATTAAAAAGCTTCTGCACGGCCAAAGAAACTGTCACAAGAGCAAACAGACAACCTACAGAATGGGAGAAAATTTTTGCATGCTACAAATCTGATAAAGGGCTGATAACTAGAATCTACTTAGAACTCAGGAAAATCGACAAGAAAAAATCAAACAACCCTATCAAAAAGTGGGCAAAGGACATGAACAGAAACTTTTCAAAAGAAGACAGAATAATGGCCCCAAAACATATGAAAAAATGCTCAACATCTGTAATTATCAGGAAAATGCAAATCAAAACCACAATGAGATATCATTTATCTCCAGTGAGACTGGCCTTTATCAAAAAGTCCCCAAACAATAAACGTTGGCGCGTATGCGGAGAGATAGGAACACTCATACACTGCTGGTGGGACTGCAAACTAGTGCAGCCTCTGTGGAAAACAATATGGAAATACCTTAAAGAGATACAAGTAGAATTACCTTTTGATCTAGCAATCCCATTACTGGGCATCTACCCAAAAGAACAAAAGACACTGTATAAAAAAGACACCTGAACCTGAATGTTTATAGCGGCACAATTCACAATTGCAAAGATGTGGAAACAACCCAAGTGTCCATCAATACATGAGTGGATTAATAAAATGTAGTATATGTATACCATGGAGTACTATTCAGCTTTAAGAAACAATGGTGATATAGCACCTCTTGTATTCTCCCGGATAGAGCTAGAACACATTCTATTAAGTGAAGTATCCCAAGAATGGAAACACAAGCACCACATGTACTCACCATCAAATTGGTATTAACTGATCAACACATAAGTGCACATATAAGAATAACATCTATTGCATCTATTGGATGTCGGGCAGGGGGGAGGGGGGAGGGGGGAGGAGAAGATGGGTATATGCATACACAAAGAGTGCGATGCACACCATCCAAGGGATGGACACGCTTGAAGCTCGGACTTGGGGGGTGGGGCAAGGGCAACATACGTAACCTAAACATGTGTACCCCCATAATATGCTGAAATTAAAAAAAAATCCACTTAAATACCTGATGCCAACAGCAAAATTAAAACTGCAAACCAAGAATTTAAAAAAAAATGCATTTTTGACTAATGATATTCTTAATTTATGTTGGGTTTTTCAGGATGTAATCCCATGGTAAGTCAAGGAGCATCTGTATTTTAAGAAATAATAGCTGAAAAAATTTCAAATTTGGGGAAAGACATAAATCTACAGATTCAAGAAGCTCAATAACCCCAAGCAGGATAATTCTAAAGAAATCCATACCCAGACACATCATAACGAAACTTCTAAAAGCTAAATACAATGAAAAAAAATATTGAGAGTAGCCAGAGAAAAACGATATATTCTTATAGGAAAACAACAATTTGAATAACTACAAACTTCCCATTAGAAACCATGGCAGCCAAAAGGAAGTATCACAGAATCTTTAAAATGCTGAAATAATCAACCTAAAATTCTATATTCAGTAAAAATCTCTTTTAGGGATTGAGGGGAAACAAAGACATTTTCAGGTGAAGAAAAACTAAGAGAATATGTTGCCTGCTGACCTGCTTTAAATAATTGCTAAAGTTATTCAGATGGAAGGAAAATGATACCATAAAGAAATTTAGGCTATCAGGAATGAAGAAAGCAATAGAAATGCCAAATATTGGGTTAATATAATAGGTTATTCTTCTCCTCTTAAATTCTTTAAAATACCATAATTAGCACATGACCTCAAAGGTCTTTCTGAAAGAGGAGAGATTATGGAGGATCATAAGAGACCTTTCAATGACCCAGACTAGAAGAACTTATGTCTCTTTCACTCACATTCCTTTGGCCATAGCTCAATCGTATGCCTGTGCCTAACTACAGTGGAGTCTGGGACATGTTTAACTGTTCATTCAGAAGGAAAATAAAATGGATTGACAAACACATAGCCTTGAACTTGTCAAAAATGTGCCCATACGTTCGCCAATTATTCATTTCACTCTTTTTCTCCACCACGGAACACACTGACTTGCTTCCCAGCTCCCATGCATATTTCCTGCATCCAGAATAAAGTCCAAGATTCTTGGATGACATTGCAGCACCCTCTGGCAGGTCTGGATGTGAGTCCTTATGCTGTGATCTCAGAACTAAATTTATAGGTCATATTACCTCCAATTCCCACTATGCAATGATGGAATAAGGGTAGAATAACTCCAGTTATTAATTTTGTACATGAATGATGGGAGACATTTAACAATCAGTGGTCTCAGTAACACTGAAATGCCATGGAGCACCTACTGTGAAGATCCTCTAATTTGGGACATTCCTTTAATTAAACCCTGCTACCACTCTCAGGGAGGAATTTTTCTGTTCATTGTTCTCTGTGTCCCCTAACTCTACCCTCTGGTTGGTTCTTGTCCATCTATCATTCTCAGGGGTTGGGGCATGTGCCCTTTCTAGAGACTGCACATTTCTTGCAGCCTGCTTGCTAGTAGAGAAAGCTTGCAGGGCTGCAATTGTTTACAGTTAAACTATCAAAAGCTATTTAAATTGAGGCATGTGGTTTCTTTGGCAATGTAATTTCAAAAACATGGTTGGCTCTGATCTCTTTATGTCTAGCCAGTTATATGCACTAATGACCACATCCAAAGTTCTTTCAAAAACAGTTCTTAAATCTGCTTTATTTCTTGCTTCCTTTACCTCCTGTCTCTCTACACTAAATGACCGCTACCTTGAAGCTATCTAAAATAATGTGTGGGAAGAGCATATTCTTAATCTGAGTTTTATCATTAGGTTGAATCACTCCGTTCTACCAAAAAGTCTCTCTGAGACCTTTTCACTCAAAGCTTTTTAAAATTCCATCTCTTCTTGTTTGAGGTCTACAATTAGTCAGATTTTTCAATCATGCAGTGGTCTAAATTTCTTTTTTCTTTTTTTTCAGCATATTACTGGACTCTATTTCCTTTCTCCTTTCAAAGAACCCATTTTTTTTTTCTCAAAAGGTTTATCTTTTTCATGAAATGTTTGCTATGCACAACCAACTATCAAGGATACACTTAAAATTTTCTTTTGTTCATCCTCTTGACTTAGAACTACAGTTCAGTAGGCACAGCACGTGCCTTTCACTATGTGGTAAGTAACTTTTTTTTTTTTTTTTTTTTTTTTACCAACTATTTTGTCCTAACTCAAATAATCACTTTTATAATTTCAGGTATCAATTGTCTTGGGTTCCTTTCTGTCTAATAATCCAAAGCCATATAGTTTAGGTTTTTAGTACAGCATTACTCCATTTCTGCGGATAGGTTTATTATATTTATTTGGGTAGACAAACTCTAATGAGGAACACAAAGAGTTTATTTCTCACTCACGCAGAGTCCAGTGTGCATGTTCACAGTGGACTGATTATCCTGGCTGATTCTTCTCCAAGTGATGCCTCAGGAATCCAGGCTTCTTCCATTGTGTAGTTCTGTCCTCTGTAACAAGTAGCCTGTGTATTTGATGATGAAAGGGAAGAAAGAATATGAAGTAGTTCAGAGGGCAGTTTAAGGTCTAAGACTGGAAAAGACAAACATTTCACCCATAATTCGCTGTATTTTTTTTAACCAATGCAAGTAAGAAGCGTTCCAAGGGGATCATTTAGAGGGCTTGATGTGTTTTTCGTAGAGTTTGGGCTTGAGGCAACAGAACAAAGTAAAAGAGAAATCTGTACTTTCACTGGTAATGGAGTAGGGATATGTGAGTGGGAATTGGCTTGGGATCATTTTTAAAGAGACCCTTCCCAAGAGGACTATGTGGAGAGGAAAAAACTGTCTCAACACAAAGAGCCTGAGTTTGGCCACCAAAATCCAGTGGCTAAGATAAGCAATTTTAAGCAGCCACTGAGAATAAGAATCACCAAAGTGCAGTCAAGAGATCTTTTTGTAGGAGTTTCCTATGGAGGGAACTCTAGGGGAGAAAAAAATGTCCTACCAAAAAAGAAGCCAGCAACTGTGAAATTGACATGTCCAGGGGAAACTAACACCAGATTGCAATTGTGCTCACCACTTTGAAAGCTGCAAAATGTTTGAGAAGTGTAAGCTGTTTTATAAGGCTAACTTCTGGATGGGCTAAAAAGGCAGTTTGCACATATCAGATATATTTTAATTCATTGATTGAGAATTATCTGATGAGAAAAGGATAAAGTCACTAGATTGTGAGAAATTTTGCATTTGACTTCTATTTTTCTGACTTACTAGCCATGTGGTGTCAGACCTATTATTGAACCTATTTCTGAGCCTGTGACTTCACCTATAATACAAATATATAGCATCAATTTTTCACTAAAATATTAATGTTTAAATAACAGTATAAACATGCTTTCTAAAATGCCATTCCATGGTTGGACATTAACATGTAATTTCTTCTGCTAAGTGTGAATATATGCTAGCTATTGTCTCCATTTCCAAGCAACTAAATTATTTTTAATGTTTTTGATAAATGTTGCAAAATTAATCATACTGTTACTAGTAGCAAATTATACTATTATTAGTAGCATATGAAGTACATGTTGCTCCAAACTAGATCATATGTCTATTGCAATCCCTAATTGTATATATTGAATTTCGCTGATTTTATAGGTAAAAATGTTAATTTGCATTTATTTGGTTACTAGTGGGAATGAATATTTCTTTATATTTTTATTATCTCTTTATCTATCACAAATTGTTCTTATTTTTGCCTATTTTTTATTTAATGAAAGTGTGTGTATACATGTACATACATGGGTATATATGATATGATATATATGAAAGAATGTTGATACATGTTTTACATACATCTTTCTAGTCTGTAATTTATCTTTTAATTCTGTTAATGGCTTTTTAGGTAAATATTTGTATTTTTATGTAGATAAATCTATCCATCTTTTTCTTTGGACTTGTGGTTAGGAAGATTTAATCCATTGTAAAATTCTATAAGCATTTGCTTACAGTGGTTTTTACAACTTTCCTTTTATGGTTTCTTTTCTATATTTCAAGTAATAATCCAACTGGAATTTATTCAGTATAAGGAGTGAGGTAGAGATATAGCTATATTTGATTTCAAATGTGTAGTCATCAGTCTCCTTTCCATCTATTGCACAGCCATACATTTTTCCCTTTGATTAAAAATACCACTTCCCTCATCCTTATTTCTTTTATTTTTTTATTTATTTTTTAAATTGACAAGTAAAAATTGTACATTATTATGGTAAACAAAATGATTGCATTCTGAGACACTGGGGATTGGGACTTCCACATATGAATGGTGGGGGAGGGGGAGCACAATTCAGCCCCTAATACTCTATATATGTGTAATCCATTCAGTGGACCATTATTGAACACCTACAGTGACTATATATCGTAGAATGGCTACATCTAGCTATTTCATATACGCGTGAACTCACATACTTTTTTTTGTGGTGAGACTGCCCCCATTTCTTGCCTGATTTCAAGCAGGTCTCATTTCATTTATTCCAGTTTGTTGTTATCTTTGTTCTTAATTTTTGTATTTCTGATTCAAAATATTTTCCTTTTATCCTAGAATGCTTTGGGGATAAAAAATTAAATTGGAGCGTTGTGTTTGTTTTATATTCCTCATGGCTGGTTCTTTACTTGGGGGTGGGGTGGGTGCAGATTTTCATCTGGTGCAATAAATGTTTTGATTCTGATGTTTTTGTTTCCCATCTAGGAGCCTTGCACAGTGAATGATGTTTATTTACACCCAGGCAGTGTGAATGCGCTTGGTAGTTTGGGGTGGTGTTTGGGATTTCTAATTCAAGATGGTCTTCTCCTCTCAGTTTAGTAAAGTTCTGCATTTTCAGAACTATCTTATGGTTCTTTTTTTCCCCCTCTGGCTTCATACATTTCCCCCTTTTGCTTCTTTTTCCCTGTCATCACCCAGACTCCTAAAGGCACTTCGCCTTTTTTATCCCTTTCAAGGCCGCTACTGTCCGGAGTCCCCAATACTTTTAAGTCCCTTCCTTGAAGTCAGTATTGTGATCTACTAGGATGGACTTTTTTTCAGCATTTTTACACCCAGGGTGGACTTTCTTCTTCTGATGGTGATTTCAGGTTCATCTTGTGCCTTTTGCTCCCCTCATCCCTCTTCACGTTTGGCCGGGTCCCTCTGGCTCTCTGCAAGTCTTGTATGAGGTATCAGGATGGGGCTATTCTGAAAACTCCTGTTTGTTTTTCTACTCACAGCTATACTGGTGTTTGTGCTCTTCTCCATTTTCTGGTCATGCTGAAAGTCTGAGATCCATTTTTCTCTAGTCGATCTGAGGTGTTTTGAAGCATGTGCAGTGAGGGTCAGATATAGGCAGCCGCTATTAACCTGGCTTGCTTGCACTTTCTAGTAAAATTTCATATTTCTAGTTTGATAATAAATATTCATTATTCTTTTCTTTACAAATATTAGCTTTCTTTCACCTGTTTATCCTTTCATATGAACTATGAAACTTGTCATGTTAAAATTTCCTTTGAAATATAATAATATACTATTTTCATATTAAAGTAATGGCACGCCTGCAATATTAAATTTTTGTATCTAGGAACATGAATGTCTGATAATTTATTTAATTTTCATTTATACCACTGTAATGAAATATATCTGTGTATATATAATTATATATATGTTGCTGACAGTTATCACATATGTGTAATATCACACAAGTGGTATTAATAGCAATTTAAGATGAATATAATATTGCATATATTTGTTTGATTGTCAGAACAACTTAGTGAAATATTTATTCATGTTTTTCCTGCAAATGTACCGCAGTATAGATGAGAGGAGGTATTGTTATCCTCCTATTTTACAAGGATAAATTAAGTGCTAGAAAGTTTATTAATAAATGACTCGCCTAAATTCACATAGTTATTTGACATCACATTTGGGTCTAAGTTCTATGTTAACTTACTTTCTACCTTAGTTTTAAAGTTCTATATACTAAATACAGTGAGACATTTGCAGTTTTATGTTCTCTGGCCATTTTATTTGTAGATATCATTTGTTTTTTCCTGATGAACAGAAGGATCCTAATGCATTGCCTAACATCTGTTGAATGAGTGAACAAAGTTAGTATTTTTTTAATTGTAGAGCTTGGTGACTAATATGTAAAAGATAATTTATTTAAAGTAATGTTGAATAATCTTGCTATTTTTGTTTAAAAGATCATGTAAACATTTTTTTCTGTATAACAAATAACCTTTTGTCTTTCTCTGATCTTTTTCTTCTATGAACTCCTATCCCGTTCTCTTTTTCTTCCTCCTTTCCTCATCTTTCATCTCCTCCCCTTCTCTTGTGTCCTTTCTTTTTACTTCCTCTTTTTACTCTAAAACAGAAATAGCCTTAGTGATTACAAATAAATCTTGAAGTTTTGGGTGAGCTCTGGGTTCAGTAGAAATTATCAGCCCTCTCAGATAATTTCATGTTCATGCAAGGAAAAAAATTATAACTTGAAGTTTTTAGGTTAGGACTGACTACAAACTGTAAGGGGTACTGAAGAAATAATGTTATTTTTCTCTTCCAAAATGCACGAATAGGCTATATGTATGCAGTGACAGTCAACAGTCAAGTATGGTTAATATTAATGAATAGAGAAAAGAAATTTTAAAAAATCCTTATATTTACTGAATGCCTACTCTGCATTAAGTAGTGAATCAGTCAATTTCACATTATCAAATTTAATCCTTGCAAAAATTTCCTGTTTTGCATGTTACTCATAAATTAGAAAAAGCTCAGCTTAGGAGAAATTAATCACCTTGCAGAGGTCATTTGGGAGGTCAATGAAGGACTTAGGGATGGAGGGAAGGTCTGTCTCTCTAAATCTATTCTCTTTTCATCAAAATGTGTATGTGTGGAAAGCAGTAACTGCTCTGATAGAATCTCTAATTATGGCATTTGTCTATAAAAAAGAAAAGAGGTCATCTGTCTATATGCTTCTGCCTGTGCATATTAGAAGAATTTTCTAAGATAATTTTAGATACTATTTCATATAATCCTTTATCCCAGTGAAAGAGGAAACAGTCCTTTGAGTGCATCTTTATTGAGGTATTTCTTATCTTGTCTGCTGCAGGCTACAGAATCTAAACCCCTGAAAGTCCCCGATAGATTTTAGGCCCAAATGAAATAATGTTTGTCTTCTGTGTTATTACTTTTCAAGAGAGCAATTTGTGGGCAACTGTGGCTGGAGCTGTGGCCAACAATCAGTCCTATTTGAGGGAGAAGCATTGCCCAGCCCCTGTTATTTGATTTGGTGCCATAAAACCCAATTTCCAATAAGATCACTTCTCTGCTTCAAAGCTTTTCCTTAGAAATTAATTATTATGGAGTACATCACTGAGGATAAAATTTCCAACATTTAGTAGAATGCTTAGCATTCTACTAAGCGAAGTATCCCAAGAATGGAAAAACAAGCACCACATGTACTCACCATCAAATTGGTAGTGACTGAACATCACATAAGTGTACATATAAGAATAGCGTCTATTGGATGTCGGGTAGGGAGGGAGGGGGAAGGGGGAGGGGCGAGGGGGAGGAGGGGACGGATATATGCATACACAAAGGGTGCAGTGCGCACCCTCCGAGAGATGGACATGCTTGGGACTGGGACTCGGGGGGAAGGGGGGGCAAGGGCATCATACGTAACCTAAACACCTGTACCCCTATAAACAACAAACAATAAAAAAAAAATATATATATATATATATAAACTGCATACAGTTAAATAAGCTAGCACCTGCCATTTAGAGAGAAGGACAGAATCTCATTAACACAGAAATAATGGACATTAGTGAATCAATGTCACATAGGTGAGGAGATTTATATTAATATTTAGGTTTATTCTTATCAACTGTATTTAAGCTTCAATAGTTATAGTGTCTGATCATTTAACATTTCTTACAGCTAAATGGAAATAATTATAATAAACCATCATGGTGAATGATTAAATTAGATTTACTAGACAGACATGTATGCATATAAATAAAAATGGAAATTGGTAAATTAATGCATATGAAAGCAAACATTTTTGTGTGCTTCTGCTTCTATATATTGTTTCTGTGAATTCTGTAAGGCTTTGAGATAACTATTAGGGTTTATTAGTGTTAAAATAGTGTTAAAACTCAGTTGACCAGTAGATTCACTTTGAGAACTTTGATGAAATAATTTTCTTAGGATACATTTGATATACTGATTTAGTAAATGTGAGATGGGACAGGAAGAGAATTTTCAAAGGACCCTGGTAGTTCTAATGACTAACCAGGTTTGGGAATAATAGTGAAAACTTGAATTTGTTGATCTTTATGGAGTATGCATTATGGACTAGACACTGTATATCACTTTACAAATGCTGATGTGATTAACTTCCATTAACCCTAATACTATTTTATGATGCCCAATTTACAGATGTGGAAACTGAAGCACAGAGAGGCAGAGTAACATGATTAAGTTTTAAAGCTAACAAGAGGTAATGATAGATTTAAGCCTAGGCAGTTTGACTCCAGACCCTGAGCTGTTAAGCAACATACTATTCCGTACTCTAGTGTACAGCACATCTCTATGAAAAAAATTTTTCAGTAGCTCCAACAACTCAATAGGCAAAAATCAATAATCCAATTAAAATAGGCAAAGGATCTGAATATACATTTCTCAAAAGAAGACATACAGATGGCCAACAGGTATATGAAAAAATGCTCAATATCATTAGTCATTAGAGAAATACAAATCAAAACCATGATAAGATATCATCTCACCCCAGTTAAAATGGCTTTTATCAAAAAGACAAGCAATAATGAATGCTGGTGAGGATGTGGAGAAAGGGGAACCCTTGTATGCTGTTGGTGGGAATGCAAATTAGTGCAACCACTGTGGAGAACAGTATGAAGTTTCCTCAACAAACTAGAAATAGAACTACCATATGACTCAGTAATCCCACTGCTGGGTATATAGCCAAAGGATGGGAATTTAGTATATTAAAAAGATACCTGCACTCCCATGTTTATTGCAGCACTACTCACAATAGCCAAGATTTGGAATCAACCTATGTGTCCATCCATCAATGGATGAATGGGTAAAGAAATTGTGGTCCACATGCACAATGTAATATTACATAGTCACAAAAAGAATGAAATCTTGCCATTTGCAACAACATTGATGAAATTGGAGAACATTATGTTAAGTGAAATAAGCCAAGCACAGAAAGACAAATCTTGCATGTTCTCACTTGGAGGTGGGAGCTAAAATGTTAAAAACAATTGATCTCATGGAGACAGAGAGTAGAATGATGGTCACCATAAAGTAGAATGAGGCTGGAAAGGGTAGCAAGAAGGGGGGAATAAAGTGGGGATGGTTAATTGGTGCGAATATACAGTTAGATAGAATGAACAATATTTGATAGCACAACAAAGTGACTATAATCAACAATAAGTTAGGGTATATTTTAACTGAAAGAGTGGAATTAGAATGTTCCTAACACAAAGAAATATTAAATGTTTGAGGTGATAGATACCCCAATTACACTAATTTGATTAATTCACATTATATGCCTGTATCAAAACATCACATGTACCTTATAAAGATATACAACTATTATTATGTACCCATAATAACTAAAAATTAAAAATATTTTTTCACTTGGTGTCCACCATGTTGCCATTCTATGACCTTGGGCAAATCACCAGCTATCACTGGAGTTTTGCTTTGGTTTGTGGCAAAGTTTATAGGAATTGTGATAAAGCTGGGTTTTTTTTTGAATGAATAATGGCTGTTTAAGTTATGTAAATAGATTAAAATAGCCTAATAATTAAGTCTAAATTCATTATTTTTTAATTTTCCTTAGTCTTCACCATTATAAAGCTGCTGTTGATAATTTAATATGTGTACTCTATAAATCCCTTTTATATCAGCTGTAATGCCAATCTTTTCCTTCTGGGGAGACATCAGATATTAGGTGAGTGACAGGGTCATTTAAAGAGATACATTTGAATCTGTCACAATTAATGAAATGAGAAGGTCATTCATGCTTTCTTATATCTTAATTCTGATGAATAACAAATGTTTTGCAATGCCCCTCACAACTAATGATGATACATCCATATATCTCTTCACCAAGACTGAGAACTTCTGGTTTACCAACAGCAATCACACAGATCTGATTTGGCTGATGTGACTTAATTCAACTGCTTTCTTCATTGAACTGACTCAGGTGATGCTGTCAAATGGTTGGATCAGCCCCAAACAGCCCAGACCCCAATTTACTTTGATGTGAATTGGGAATGAAAACAACCCTACCCATCTTTCCTGAAGAAATGTGGGGAGGATTTGAAGTAATATATTTGGAATCACTATGAATTCTTTGGGGGAAGTCTGAGATAAAATAGTATCATAATGGGTTCATCTTATCTGACATATTAAAAATAATTGTGACAGTAGGAGGGCAAAGCTCTCTCATTATTGGATGGTTAATCTCAGTCTTTGTCAGCCTATGAGTAAAAGAGCATATTAGCTCAATGTGATGCCCGTGGGGAATTGTTTAATTATAACAGAATGTAGCAAAAAAGATATGATTATTGCCTAGGAACAGTTTGAGATTCAATTCATTTCTATATTTTTCTAAAGCTGCTTTAAGTTGCTCTGCTCACAGAAGCACTCATTGTGGAATGAGTGGTGAAGGTCTGAGCTTATTTGACATCATTGCTAAAAGTAGCCCAGGGGGCATGCTTGCTGCGATGTTCCAGAAGTCTGTCATTGTGGTCTTCGTAGATGCTCACTTTGTTGTTCAGTACTTCATTGCCACTTCACAGCCCTCTGGGAGTTTCCTCTTACATAGGTTGTTTGTACCAAACCTTCTCCCACATAGAGAACTTGGGAGATCATTTCCTCTGGGCTTCAATGCAGTTTAGTAATGCCCACTAAGAGATCCCATGTTCCCCACTGATATTCTTTCAAGTTATTTGAAATAATGATGATGTCCAAGTTATTGTATTTGAGTCAAAAGAGTAAAGTGCATATCCAGTAAAACGTTTGGTGTTTAAGCAGAGGAGAAGTGGATGCTACAGTTGACATTTGTGCCATGGGTAGCTCTGTTGTATCTCTCTTAGTAACATTTCCTCTGCCATATTCATTGATGAATTATAGCTCCCAGCTATACTATCCAAACAATAGTATGGATTGAGTTTCATTATGATAGGCACAGTATACCAAAAAGGCTATTTATATTGCTTCAATACAGTGAAATTAATTTTTGAAACAAAGGGAAATAACAAATGCTTGTCCGATCAGGTGATGATGTGGAAAGTCACCAGGAAACTGGCTATTCAGTTTTAGGACCTCTTCAGGCAAGGTCATTTCTTATTTTACAAACATGTATTAAAATTCCTCCACAAATTATGCAAATTTAGGGTAGACTTTATTTATTTATTTGTATTAAACATACCACTGGGTTTGCTGTCTCATTAAGAGATGGTACTCATCACTTCCTAGCTGATAGATTATTTTCATTATGTGGTTTCTTTCAAGGCTATTGGAAAAGTAGGGGTTGTCTTCAGCTAATGACCTTCCAATGACCAGAATGGCATCTTTTGTTAAGGTGCTTTGGAATTTGATTAATTGGGAGAACAGCCCTGGTCTTTTCTGCAGGCATCATTCATAAATCATTCCCTATGGTCTACAGGAAAATCATCTACACTGTTGCTGGTAGAGGCTCTGCAGCTCCTTCAGAACCCACTGGATTTCTTTTCCAAATAAATCAGTAGGCTCAAAAGCATCTTTGAATATTATTTCATCATTTTTTTGGCATTTAGATTTCTGGTGGGAAGGCTATGTACTGGTGTCAGTCCTTGAAATGCATTTTCCAATGTTACAAATATTTGATTCCATGTATTTTTTGAAGAAGTCATTCTTGATCAACATCTCCACCTACCCTGCTAAGATTTGCTGACATTTAACTTAGTTCAAATCTGTAATTGATATAGCATTTTGCTCTCATAGGTAGAATATAGCAACTATAAAGAAAGAATTTATGTACCACTCCAGAGAGAGATCACTCTTATTATAGTCGTTTTGCAGCTAGTTAAGTAGGGGTCAAGTTCATTTTTCAGGATAAGTTAGCAAGTCAATGGCTCAACCAGACACAAAACTTAGAATTCTAACCTAGCATCTGCAATGAAAAACACTGAATTCTGGCCAAGTGCAGTGGCTCACGCTGTAATCCCAGCACTCTGGGAGGCCGAGGCGGGAGGGCCACTTGAGCTCAGGAGTTTGAGACCAGCCTGAGCAAGAGTGAGATGAACCTGAGAAAGAGACCCCATCTCTACCTAAAAATAGAAAAATCTGCCAGGAGTGGTGGTGCATGCCTGTAGTCCCAGCTACTTGGGAGGCTGAGACAGGACGATCGCTTGAGTGCAGGAGTTTGATGTTGCAGTGAGCTATGATGATACCACTGCCCTTTACCTGGGGTGACAGAAGGACACTGTCAAAAAACAAAAAAACTCCATGTTGAATTTAAAAAGCAAAGGAATGAACTAGTAGCAAACCTCATGGCTTTCTGAGTTCCTGGGATGTACAGTCCCCAAAGTGTTCTTTATTCTCTTGGCCTAAGGAGATCTAGATCATCAGCATACAGGGCTCCAGAGAGAGCTGCAGCTTGAATACAGAATTAGTGTTTCTATGATCTAAGGGAACAGGGGAGATTGGAGTTATTTACTCCTCGAAAATGAGCTCTATCCTGCCAGGAAGCCAAGAAACTAAGTCAGTCATTCCACATTTATGTCTTGTATCCTTTCCACCACAACCTGGTTGACTAAACAGACAAGTCATTAAGCTCTTTGAGCCTCAGCTTGCTGTTCTGAAAGATGGAATCATACTATCTCCCTTTCGTCTCATAAGATTGCCGTAAAAATCCTGTGAGGCAATAGATGTCACATTGCTTTGTAAAACATTAAATACTCTCCATGCCTGACATAACAGCTTTTCAGCCTTTTAAAGCAATATTAGGTTGAAAATCTACATTTTTAAAGGAATATTTGGGCTATTTTAAAGCTTGTCAATACACAGAAGATCTGAGGAGAGTGTAACAGTGAAATCAGGGAGCATTTTTCTGGTGATTCTCAATCGTATGTGCCAGAAGAACTGCAGCTGAAAATGATGCCACATTTCAAACTTAATTTTTATAAGGGAGCTAACATATTTTTAAGATTTATTTTTTCTTTTAGCGGTTTTGACTTGGGACTGTATATAGGGCTTTATACCAGAATACAAGTCCAAAAGGAAAGACATGGATTGTGGATGATTATCTGAAAATTAAAAATTGATATATTCTACTCTGAGAGAGTTGATCAGAAATAAACATGAATATGTGATGTAGGAGCAATAAATTATATGGCTGCAGATTTTTCTTAGAACCTCAGAGTAGAAAACAGCATTGACACATTAGTCTTCAAAGGTCTATGAGAAAAGCCCTCAACATCTCAAGGCAAACCTAAATTCAGAGAAAAAGAAAAGCAACAACAAATGCATTCATGGAAAAACCATAATATAAGTTTCCCCAAGTATATTTAATGTTTTGTTTCTCAAAATTTGCCACTTTCATTTATATGCATTTCAATCCATAGCAATTCCCTACTTATGCACCACATTTTAAATGTTTCAATTAAAGGCATTATGGGGCTCTGAATTGTGTCAAATGCATCCTTGACACCTGCATAAATGTTTCAGGAGAGAATTATGGAATGGCAACATAATTAATTTTCTATTGAAGAAAGCCTAATGGATCATAGAAAATGACCAAATTGGCATGTATAATTTCGATGCATGGTTCTTAGTGTTTCCCTAAAGGTGTTAGACTAATGAAATAAGTAATATTACAAATAGCCATTTACTTTGCTTTGTTTATTTACCCAATTTTGTTGCTTCATGCACTGTGTTTCTCAGTTTATCAGTGAAAATGTATTTAGGATCATTCTCAAGTTTAAAAAAGAAAGCCTCACAAAATGAAATAAGGCGACATTATTTTTTCTTAATATATCACTGCTGAGAATATTCTGCAAACACACTACTTAATTGACTACCTGTCCAAGGGACTGATTTATTGCTTCTGTTAACTTGAAACGTTAGAACTACTAAGCAAAAAAGTACGTACTGATTTGAGCTAGTTTTAAATCTCCTGAAAATGGGAACACTATTTTAATATTAACTGACTTGAATCTTGGTAGAATGATGCTTAAAACATTTTTTTCATCAGGGTTGTTTTGTTTATCTCTGTCTGTAGTAGTATCAAGGGACCCACACTTGATCTATCTTTCTTTCTTTCTTTCTTTCTTTTTCTTTCTTTCTTTCTTTCTTTCTTTCTTTCTTTCTTTCTTTCTTTCTTTCTTTCTTTCTTTCTTCCTTCCTTCCTTCCTTCCTTCTTTTCTTTCTTTCTTTCTTTCTTTCTTTCTTTCTTTCTTTCTTTCTTTCTTTCTTTCTTTCTTCTTTCTTTCTTTTTTTTTTTGAGACAGGGTCTTGCTGTGTTGCTGAGGCTGGTCTTGAACTCCTGGGCCCAAGAGATCCTTTCACTTCAGCCTCCAAGTAGCTGGGACCATAGGTGTGTGTCACCATGCTCAGCTAAGTGTCACTTTCTTTAGTCTGCTTATAATATAATTCCTCCCCTTCTATCTTCACAAACCCATACTTTCTTAGACAACTCTTTATATCCACATAGCCTCCATCTTTTGGCTTTGATTACATTACTATATTCCACACTATTTTTGTAGACCTAGACTACTGGGATTTCTGAAAATTGAAAAATGGGTGAACTTCTACTGTCCACATGGCACATATGGAACCCCTGGACAGCAGTATCAGGAAGAACACAGCCCGATGATTACAGGGTGTCACTTTCAAGCCATTCTTTATTTCCTTCTGCTGCCAATAGGTTTTTGGTCTTTATGAAATAATGCTAACCTGTGACATCTGGTTAACATAAGGGCATGTCTAAGGGGACAGGAATTGTGTAGAGGAATAGGGTAAAGTCATTTCAAAAGCCACGAACTGTACAATAACTGTTTTTCAGATATCTGTCAGGTTAGTTTCAGACTTCCAACTTTGATATCAAATCTCAGCATAGAGGCAGGAGCATGGTCTCTTTGGCCCTGTAGGTGCAAGTGTGCCCCACAGATCCAGTCTGCACTCTTGTTGTTCAGCTGTGTCTCCAAAGAGCTTAGTTCCAAAGATTATGTCATTTAGTCTCCCTCACTGAATGCCTTTCAGCTGGGTCTACCAATGGGGAAGCACTGACAAATATCGGAAAAAGAAAGGAGATACAGAGTGGGGACAGGAAGGAGGGAGCAGGCTGGGGGCGGGGGAGAGAGAGAGAAAGGGAAGGGTATTTTGTCCCTGCTCCTAGTGTCTTGACTTTATATAGCTACAACTCTTCTGTGATTTCACTTTCATTGGTTCCAGTAATATCCAGGAATGCTGTTTGTTTCCCCTTGTTTCTTTGCCTTGGTTTCCCTCTATTGCTAATCTCTGGGAGCTTCATCTTCCTTTCCGTCATCCATTAACCCTGCCAACACCTGTTTAAGCAATCTTTTCATTCCAGTCTCTTTGTCTGAGATGAATACTCTTTCCTGTCACTAGCTAGGTCTGATACAGGAGTTGTTTGATGTCAAGGTTGCAGAATTTGCTCTGTGCCACTCCTTTGTGACTCCAGAATTAACTGTTACTGAAGAGTCTCTACCTAACGAATGAAGCAGTGTAGTGTTTAAGGGCAAACAAAGGGGAGTAAGAGAGACTTAATGTTTGATTTTGTGCAAGTAACTTAATGAATTTTTCACTTTCCTCCTCTGTAAAATGGGCTTGTAATGGTATCAACATCATTGTGTCATTTTTGAAGACTACATGGGATAATACCTGTAGAAATCTTAGCACAGTGCATAATACTGTGTACACAGAACACAGTAGTTAGTGCATAGCAAGCACTTAATACATTTTAGCTATTACTGTAGGGGAGATGATGATTATATATTTGCTAGCTACAAATACAGTGATACTTAGAGGAAATGTGTATAATCAGTGGATCTATAGAGTAGAGAGTATTCATTTATCTTTAAATGCTAGCTGAAAGTGTGGATGGAAAAAATAGTGTGTGTGAAGTGTTGGAAATGGATGCTGCCCTGATCACGCTTGTGTAACATCATAGCCTCTCTCTTTGTAGTAGCTAGTTCTGCTCCATTTAAGATGATCTTGGGGACATGTGGCATGCTGTTTTATCTGTCTCTATTAAGAGGCTACCATCTGTTGAATGATCATCAAGATTACTGATGTGACCAATTGTTCTTTTATTTCCATTTTTAAACAACCATCTTCAAGGCATGCTTCCCAAATATGAAGAGCCAGTTTGCTCAGTAGGCCATACACTTGCACGTAGCATGGCTGAAAGAATTTAATTGTTTACTTGATAAATCTCAAGAAATGTTCTTTTTAATCATGCACAATCTACATTTTTGGTCATATTTTCTAGGTTGATAATTCTCTTAGGAATTCAAAATGCTTATGCCAATAGTATCTGGCCTTTATGGGTTGCTTACAGGGTTGATCACTCTAAAGGAGAAAGGTCTAGGTCCAAAGTCATTAGCCTTCTACTTACTGTCACTCTCAATGATGATACTAGGCAGCTGTCGATTGTTACTGTTAGATCCAAGATTTCCAAGTATTATGAAAGGACTTAATTATATAGATGCTAGTGGTATGCCTGGGCAGCTGGTGAATGTGTATTGCCCTTTATGTTATACAAAGTGTGAAGGTTAGTAATTGATTAGGCTAGGGTTTGATATTTCCATGACCACTCACACAATTTATTATCATGGGCATGACTTATCTTTTTCTAAGTCTCCATTCATGGGCTAATTGCTTCCATGTTTGCTTGCAAAGGTAAGTTTCACTCATGTCTATAATGACCCATTTCCCATTTTCTGGTTTTAAAGTTTCAGGATGCAAAAACTTTTTTAAAAATATATTTTTTAAACAATTGAATCCACATTATTACAAAAGAATTACTATGCAAGTTGTTAAATTGCCATTGTCTTCCAATTTAGGTACACTCTATTCCTTCTCCTTTGGCTACATTTGAAATTGTGAATGACTGGATAAGTATAAAGCTGTATCTAGTGGTGGTTAAACACAGAGTGCAGTAAAACAGATTGGAGCTTGAGTTCAAGTTCCCCTAATTATTAGCTGTATGATCTCAGGTTAGTTGTCTAACTCAGCAGTCCCCAACCTTTTTGGCACCAGGGACTGGTTTCATGGAAGACAATTTTTCCACAGACCAGGGATGGGAGGGGAGATGGTTTCACGATGATTCAAGCGCATTCCATTTATTGTGCACTTTATTTATATTATTATTACATAGTAATATATAATGAAATAATTATACGATTCACCGTAATGCCTAATCTAATGCCACTGCTGACCTGACAGGAGGCAAAGCTCAGGCAGTGATGTGAGCGATGGGGAGTGGCTGTAAATACAGATACAGCTTTGCTCTCTTGTCCGCTGCTCACCTCCTGCTGTGCGACTCGGTTCCTAAAGGGTCATGGACTGGTGCTTGTCTGCAGCCTGGGGGTTGGGGAAAGCAGGTCTAACTAATCTGAATATCAGCTTTTTGCTGTAGCAGATAGACTAAAATAAATAATAAGAGACAGAATCACAGACACATAGGAAGACTGCCACGTGACAATAGAGGCAGAGATTGGAGTTATGCTGCCATAAGCCAAGGAATTCCAAAGATTGGCAGCAAACAACAGAAGTTGGGAGAGAGGTATGAGAAAGACTCTTCCTCTAAATCTGCAAGGAAGAAACAGCCCTGCTGATACCTTAATTTCAGACTTTTGGCCTCCAGAAAGAATAGATTTTTGTTGTAAACACAAAGGTTGTTATAGGATCCTCAGGAAACTGATATAATTATAATTTTTGATTATTAATATTTATAAATAATAGTGGAGCTAATTAATTCTAATAACATAACCTAATTCACCTAACATAAAGGGGTAGGGTGTTTTAGAGTATAAATATCTAAGCTGTAAAATTGTCTACTTTTCCCACACTGAGAAAGAGAGTAATTTCATTAATATATAACTGTATATAATGATTATGTGACATTAAATGTAAACTTATATGTCTGTATACTATCTTATAGATTCTTATTGATTATAAGATTCTTATGGATTATATGAATATCCTCATCTCATCATTTTGAAATGCATACAGTAGTCTTCAGTGATGAAACAACTTTCCCAAGATCATATGACAAAGAATATGATTTTCTTATTTCTAATCTGATCCCCTACTGAAGGTGAGACTGTGTAACCATGTCTGTGATTTAATCTTCTTGATTAATTCATTTCTCTTTGAGGATTAAGTTGGTGATCATAGGTGTTTTTTTAATATTTTTTCCTCAGACCAATACTCCTTTAAAATCTGAAACTGCTATCTGCCTTCGAAGTGTTGCATTTTATTTTTTTTCTTATGTAATATAAAATCTGATTTTTTCCTGTTGATCCATGGAGATAAAGGGCAATATGAATAATGGAATACTCTACCACTGAAACACCAAAATCTAATCATGTGTGCTATTGGAGCTGGGGTCTAGTGTTCCTTGCCAAATATCATTACTTTCAGATAGGTGGGAGTAAGTACAAAATTATGGGGGGAAATAATCATTAGAACATAAAGATTTCTAGTTTTCTGAAAGAAATCTCCCCAATGACAGGATTGCTATAAATACATAGTAGTTTCTGATTTGTCACTAAAACAATTAATTGATCTAATTACTTTTGTAATTAGTACAAAAATAAGAAAAAGAGAGAAAGTGCAAAAGAGAAGTACAGATTTGCTCTTTAATTAGAAAGAACCTGAAAAACTCATTCAAATGGGGTTGTAAATGACCAATTAATTTTATTATAGTACCTGTCTGAAAGGGGTCTTTATGGGGGGAGAGTGGTGTTATATGGGACAAAAATATGCAACTGTAGTTGTGGAATATTATACATTAATATGAATTTACATATTGGTAGTGGTGGTGGATTTTCTAGTAGGCTGACTCAAAAAACAGCTGTATATATTAGAATCACATATCACTGGAGCAGGTTGTAGCCTTGGAGGTTACCCAGTTAAATTCCTCTGCTGACTGGAAATGTACAGGCATGGGGAAATGATGTGGTTGCCAAAGTATAATAGAGTCACCATTAGAAATCAGGTCTTCTGACCTAAAAACCAGAGCTCTTTTCTTTACAATAGGAATGGAAAATGGGTTTCAACAGGACACCAATCAGGACCATGGACAGCAGCTGGCTGACCTTTCCTCTCTGACTGTTTAGTAATGTCTGCTGGGTGCTGGAAAAGGAAATGGTTGATACTTGTCAGTAATTATCATATCTGACCTACACAAGACTGTGACCCTGAACATACCTTTAACAGTCATGTAGTATTAATAGATATCTCTAGAATAAAACATGAGATGTATCATATATAGTATGGGGAAAAAAATCTAAGGTGGTGTGTGTATGTGGGGGGTGCGTTGTAAAGAAAGCAAGCTTTTGCCCATGGAGAAATATTTTCTTCAATTAAAAACCTCTTAAAGCTCAAAAGCCTAGTAAAATTCTCTGTTCCTATGTAAGAGACTTTGGAATTTTACTTATTTATTTATTCATTCATTCCTTTATTGACAGGATCTCCTCTATTCCCCAGACGGGAGTGCAGTGGCACAATCATAGTTTACTGCAGCTTCAAACTCCTGGGCTCAAGCGATCCTCCCACCTCAGCCTCCCCAGTAGCTGGGACTACAGCAGCATGCCACCACACCCGGCTAAGTTTTTTGTTTTTTGCAGAGACGGGGGTTTTACTATATCATCCAGGTTGCTCTCTAACTCCTGGCCTCAAGCAATCTTCCCACCTCATCCTCGCAAAGTGCTAGGAAACAGGTGTGAGCCACTGCTTCCGGTGACTGGAATTTTAGAGTCACTGATGTAGTGTTTGCTCTTCTTTGCTCTTCTCTGATACCTGCAGCTCTGCTGATGTCTTATTTCTGATTAATAAAATTAAAAACCTTTGGTTTCACCTTTGTTTGTCTCTGGTTAAAGCCTCAGTTCACAGAACATTCCAGGGGGGAGGGTGGGAAACGCAACAACCAAATACATCTTCCTTCCGTGCTTTCCCAGCTAGGCTGTCATTCTGCTTTTCATAATACTTTGTCCAGTATTTGGAGATTTACTAGTTTGAAAGACCTCAGAGGGCTGCATGAAATGGATTTGCTATTTGACATGATTCCCTATTGAGTTTGGAAAGCATTGAGCAAGAACATCTCTTTTATTTTATATGTGGGGAAATGATAACAGAGAAGGTAATTGAACAACCAAAAGTTAGACAGCAAGCCAATGCTGTAACCTTCAGTTTTGACTAGTGTGTTACATTGTTTCTCTCTTTATCCTTTGTCCCATTCCTGGGAGACCAAGGACTCAGCAATAATGTGCATTCCAGCTTTACCAAAGCTTTGAGCTAGTATCTTCAGAGGCACTGCATAAGCAGGAAGAAATGACACATGCTTTACCTGCATGGGTTTATGTTTTCATAGAAGCTGACTTGAGGCTTCATTTCTGGAAAATGAATCTTTGGGAAACAGTCACCTGTAGTCTGAAAATCAGTTTGAAAATTTGTGAGATTTGTTGGCCATAGGCAAGGATTGTGTAGATTTTTTCCTCAGTCACCTCAGATCAGTGCTCTATCTACAAAAATGACAGCTAACAAAAGAAAATAATGTGTAATGCAATGAAAAGAAAAAACTTTCGCTGTCTTTAAGTGAGAAAATGCTGAAAAATACAAGAATTTCATTTTCTTTGTGCATGACATCAGGACTTATAAAGTTATTATTTTGCTTCTTGATAAGCTTACTAAAGAATTCTGTTTAGAAGTTGCTCAGTCAGTAAAAGAATGAGAGATTTTCTTTCTTGCTCCTTTTGTCTCCTTTTTACAATCAATCAGTGTGATAATGGAGCTGTCATTGAAAGCAGTTGACTGCTCTGCTGCTTTTTAGCAACAAATTCTTCCTTGCATGTCTTTGGTAGTTTTCTCCAAGATCTCTGCATTGAGGGTGTGGATTACAGGAAGTTGCTGATGGCCTCAAGGAAAAAGAAAGTACAGTTCCACTTAAAGCTGTGATAATTCTTCAAACCTCTTTGCATCCAAGTGACTAAAAGTTCAGTACCTTAAAAATATGTTCTCTGATGAATAGCTTCTGGAAACTCCACAGGAATCATGCTCTATATGAAACTGACAATGCTACCTTTTCTTTTCCTTCCAGCATAATGATTCTAACTGGTTATCAGTAAAGTTCTTGTGAGGAATTACATGACAAATCTTAGATCTTATTCATTTTTACAACTCTGTAATTTTTATAATTTTCCTATCAATAGGGCAGGGGTTTGGGATATTATCTTCACTTTAAGCTCAAGAGCTCCAGATACCTAATAGAAAAATTTCCTACACAAGACCTGCACGAAGGGACTTTGTAGCATGCTATTCTGTGCTCTAAAAGTACCAACCTTTATCTCACAATGTCCCTGAGAATAATAAAGGTTAAAGAGAAAAAAAATAATATGAGTTAAGGAGAATTGGTTTAACATAGATTTTAGTAAAGTTTTTCTGTGACATTTCAGTAGCTCTTTGAAAGTGATCTTTTTTCCAGGAATAAATAAAATGTCAGTATGACCTGGATATAATGAGTATCTTGTTTTTTGAAGATCATTAGCAGTCACAATGCCACGTCTATGGCGGGGCACGCTTACTCACATCTCTCTATTACTGTGTGTCTAATTTCTGAAAGGATGCTATCTGGAGACACTCTTTCTCTGGCTGATAAACGAAATCGAAGACTCTGGCTCTGTTCATTTCAGTGATTTGGGGAAGAAAAAAGGTACAACTAAGGTTATGTCTGCATAAATTCGAATGACCTTTTTCAATGATGGATGAGTGGATAGATGGATGGATGAGTTAGTTTAACCAAGCAATCTGTTAATTCAATAAACTTATTTAAAAATATACTATATCATCTTTTATTATTAAATATAATACATAGCCATTGGGTAATAGTAAGAGAAAAAAACACAATTTATCTACAGCCCTGTTACCCAGAGATAACCACTATAGCATTTTGATATATTTGCTTTCAGTGTTTTTAATATGCATATTGTAATATTTAAAAACACTGTTATAAAGTTTTATATTCTGCTTTGTTTACTTAATATTATGTTAATAATATGTCCCTCATGCAATTAAGAATTCTCTGATTGGCTCTTTTTTCCCATTTTATCATAATTTGTTTAAGTATTCCTGTATAGTTGACTATTTGGGCTAGCTACAATTTTTAATATTATTAGTGATACTGAAATAAAATCCTTACACATATATTTTTGTCTTCTCACTGATCATGCTTTTAGCTAGAGAGGAGGAATTCAAGATAAAGAAGGAGAGAACTCAATAAGTATGTGCATTTTTTATGAGACATTGCCAAATTGTCTTCCAATGACATCATACCAATTTATACACACACCAGTAGTGCATGAAAGTAATTGTCTCCCGTAACTTCGCTAATTCTGAATTCCCTATTTGAAAAGCCAATTTTATATGTAAAAGATGAGAGTACGGATGGAGTGACCCAAATTTCCTTTATATGTGTTTGCTGGACAGGCGGTAATCAAGGAAGTCTTCACTAGAGAGGTGACATTGAAATTGAAACTTGAAGGGACAAAATTTTTCCGTACACATAAGGGGTGAGGAGCTGAGGCTAGGAAACCAACCAGCAAGTGGGGTCTGGGGAAAGCATGGACTTTGGGAAGTATGTATCACATCGTGTGGCTCCTCGGCTGAATGGAGGACAGAGGAAAAGAGAAAACCTGAACTAAGATAGTGGGAGTAGGATAGAAAAAACCTTAAGGCTTTCATGATAGGTGTGTGCGTGTGTACATGCGCATGTGTGTGAGCATGTGTGTATCTCTGTGTGTGTATGTGTGTGTAGATCTGCGTGTGTCTCTGTGTGTGCATGTGTGTATGTATCTATGTGTATGTGTCTCTATGTGTGAGAGGGGTGATTAGATGGAAGAAATGATTTCTAGTTTCTGGCCTGAATGGGTAGGTGAAGTTCAATGCGTTGCTAAAGAAACGCCACAAGAGTAGCAGGTGTGATGGGAAAGATAATGAGTAGTGATTGCGTGGATTTGAGGTGCCTCTGAGCCTTTCAAGTGTGAAACATCCTGGTGAAGAGCTACACAGTTGTTTTTTTCTGTTACATGAATCTTGCTGTTGTCATTTGTCTTAATATGAATATGTGAAATTTATACCACTGAGAGATGGATGCAAAATTTATTTTACAAGATATATATCAGGTGTCTAAAATATGAATACATTTTTTATTTTTTCTGATTTATATTATAGTCACATCATAAAAAATGTATGATTATTTGGATAATTTATTAATGAAATTTGAATAAGGCATGGGTAAAAATTATTGTAAAATTAAATATTATTTCATCAATAGGTTGTTGATATTTAGGGCATTTTTCTCATGTTGAAACAGAATAACTATTATAAAGACAAAAGATATTTAAGTTCTTTCTATTTTTATTTTTGCAAGCTATTTTTATACTGTAAATATGCACATTCAAAATGTCTACAGATAAGGAATATAAAATTGACAAAGTAAATTACTTTTATTTCAGATAAATTGATGTGAAAATTTAATATATTAGATGTAGATTAGAAAAAAATACAAGCTTTATTGATTCTTTCATTGTCTCAGATACTATGTAATTAGAAACTGCAAGTTGTTTCCTAGGGAAAAAATACACTATTGTAATGGTTTTCATATATTTCTTTAAATTGTTTCAATAAAAAATTTAGAAAATATAATTTACACAAATATTTTTAAGAGTAAGTGCATCGATAGTTAATCATCTGGAACATGACATTGGACTCCAAAAAATACAGATCATGTTTGTAAGTATGATGAACAATTTGACATATTTTAAAAACAAAAAAGAGAGAGGCAGTAGATTAGCTATTATTTTAGACTAAGCTAGTAAAATGCGGAAGCAAAGACTGTGTTAATTCTGGGGCTTAGATTCAAAACTTCAATGAAGAATTTAATGAGAAGTGATTCAATGTTGTTTTGCAATAAGATTTAATGCATCCAGCATATTCTCTTAATTTATTTAGAACAAAAGTATTTTACATAATGTAAACAGTCTCTCTGCTATGGGAGTCTAATGCATTCAGGACACAGGAGTTAATTAGTAACTATGGTAACTCTTAGGCTTCCTAAGTCAAAATCTGGCGGAAATGCTTAGCTGACAATAGATAGCTCCATGATGTGCTTTCAGCTTTCATGTAAAATAATAAGCTAATAACCTTTCTAAAGAAGATGGTGTTCAGGGATTGAAGATATGATACTGAATTTACTTAGAGCTTTTTTTTTTTAAATCATTCTCTTCCTAAAATCTCCACACAAACAGACAAATGGGCCCAGAAATATTTCTCACTGAGGTGTTAAAAGGGAAAAAACAACAGATAATGGAGAATAAAATGAAAGAGGTGTTTTGGGACGGTTACTTAATAGCATAGCGTTTCCTTGCTTTAAGAAACCTTTTATCCTTGCATGAATCATAAAATAGGATTATCTCTTTAAATAATTTAAATATTAGATTTACAGATGTTTAAAAAATTTTTTTCCGCAATGTTAGGAAAAAGGAGGAAGCATCTTTTTAAAGGTCTTTTTAATTGAACTGCTATTCTAGGCAAAAGTGCATACCATTCTCAGGAAAAACAAAACACTATAGACTTGTCCAGTGTGGATATCAGGGAAGAACTCTTTGTTTTTGAGTATTCAAAAAGTTTTGAAACCATGCAGCAAGAAGAAACAGGTTTTTTCCTTTTTTTCTTTAAGCTGTTGACACTTATGAGCACTTGACTTTCTGCAGAAAGGGCACACTTTCTCTAGGCTGGAACTTTTGTTATTGGACATTTCAATTATTTGGGGAATGCTTATTGAACTGAACTCCTGTATTGAAAGAAATATAAGCTCGATATACTTATTTAGTGCCTGAAAATATTTATCCTTTTGAATAGAAGCTATTTTGCTTTAGATAAGCAGATTTTATTTTTTTAATTAAAATTGTTTGAGATAATTGTATGTTTACATCCAATTATAAGAACAGTATAAAGAGATCCTATGCACCCTTTACCCAGTTTCCCCTAATGTTAACATCCTGCAAAACTGCAGTGTAATATCACAACTGAGATACTGACATTGATGCAGTCAAAATACAAAACACTTGCCTCACTACCAGGGTCCTTCATGCTGCCCTTTCGTAGCACCATCTACTTCCTTCCCACACCTACCCTCCTCTTAACCACTGTAAAGTACTAATCTGTTGTCCATTTCTATAATTTTCCATTTTAAGATTGTTATATAAATCCTATATATAATTTAAGAATCATATAATATGTAAGCTTTTGGGATGGGCTTTTTCATCACTACGAGTCTCCAGAGGTTAATCCAGGTTATTACATGTATTAATAATTTGGTTTTTTTATTGCTGAGTATTAGTCCATAGTATAGACGTATCATCATTTGTTTAAAAATTCACCCATTGAAGGACATCTGGTTGTTTCCAACTTTTAGTTATTAGGAACAAAAATGATATAAGATGATATCCATGTCCAGGTTTTTGCGTGAGCGTAAGTCTTCATTTCTCTGGGATAAATGCCCGGGAGTGCAATTACTGGATTGTATGGTATTGCATGTATAGATTTTTTTAGAACCTGCCAAACTATTTTCCAGAGTGTCTGTGCCAACAATGTATGAATTTTTCCATATTCTTGCTAGTATTTGTTATTGCCATTATTTTTCATTTTAGCCATTTTGACAGTGTAGTAGTACCAAATCGTGATTTTAATTTGCAGTCCTTAATGGTTAATGATGCTGAAGATCTTTTTAAAAAATTTTTGTTGAGGTAAAACATACATATATAATTTGCCATCTTTACCATGTTTAAATGTACAGAACAGTGGTAATAAATACATTTATAATCTTTTTTCCCTTCCTCTCCCCTTCTTACCTCCCCTTCCCTGGCCTCTGGTAACCACTTATCTAATCTCAATTTCATGAGATACACTTTTTTTTTTAGCTCCTGCATGTGAGTGAGAACATGCAATACTTGTCTTTCTGTGCTTGGCTTGTTTCAATTAACACAATGGCCTCTCGTTCCATCTATATTGCTGCAAATGACAGGATTTCATTCTTTTTGTGGCTGAATAATATTTTGTTGTGTAGATATACCACATTTTCTTTATCTATTTATCCATTGATAGGCACTTTGGTTGATTCCATATCTTAGCTATTGTGAATAGTGCTGCAGTAAACATGGGCGTACAGATATCTTTTCAGTATACTGATTTCCCCTTCTCTGCATATGTACCCAGCAGTGAGATTGCTGGGTCATATGGTAAGTTTTATTTTTAGTTTTCTGAGGAACCTCCATACCATTCTCCACAGTGGTTGCACTAATTTTCATTTCCACCAACAGTGTAGGAGGGTTCCCCTTTCTTCACATCTTCACCATCATTCATTATTGCCTGTCTTTTTGATAAAAACCCATTTTAACTGGGGTGAGGTGATATCGCATTGTGGCTTTGATTTGCATTTCTCTGATGATTAGTGATGTTGAGCATGTTTTCGTGTATCTGTTGGTCATTTGTATGTTTTCCTTTGAGGAATATTCAGATCTTTTGCCCATTTTAAAATCATATGTTTTTTTATTATTGAGTTATTCGAACTTCTTATCTATTCCAGTTGTCAGATAGTTTGCAAATATTTTCTCCCATTCTGTGAGTTGTTTCTGCACTTTGTCGATTGTTTCATTTGCTGTACAGAAACTTTTTAACTTGACGTAATCTCATTTGTTCAATTTTGTTTTAGTTACTTGTGCTTTAGGGGTATCACTCAAGCAGTCCTTGCCTAAACCAATGTTCTGAAGCATTTTCCCAATGCTTTCTTTTAATAGTTTCATAGTTTCAGGTCTTAGATTTAAGTCTTTAATCTATTTTGGTTAAATTGATTCCTAGATATTTTGTATTTTTTGTACCTGTAGTTTCCTTTTATGTTGTGTCCTTGTCTGGTTTGGTATCATGGCAATGCTGGCCTTGTAGAATGAATTTGGAAGTATTCCCTTTATCTGATTTTGGTGTTGAGAAATACTAGGTTCATAAAATGAACTGGGGAGTAGTCCATCCTTTTCTATTATCTCGAAGAGATTGTGTAGAATTAGTATTAACTCTTTACAAAGAATTCTCCAGTGAAAACTCTCTTTTTCAGGAGTTTTAAAGTTATAAATTCAATTTTCTTAATAATTATAGGACTATTCAAATAAACTAGTTCATATTAAGTTGTGGTAGTTTGGTTTTGTTGAGGAATTGGTTCATTTTGTCTAAGGTAATCAAATTTATATGTGTAGAGTTTTTAGTAATATTTCCTTACTATCCCTTTGATATCTTTTGGGTCTGTAGGAATATCTCCTGTTTCACTCCTGATATTGATAATTTATGAATTCTCTCTTCTTTTTTGTTTTTCAGTCTTACTAGAAGCTTATTAATTTTATTGATCTTTTTGTTCCTTGGACCCCAACTTTTCTAGCCAGTCTGCTTTCTTCTCTCCAACCTTCAGAGTTTTTAATATTTGTTTTATGTATAATGCCCAAGTTTGTTATTGTACCTAGTGGAAGAAATAGGGGAAATATATCTATGTAATCTTCCGAGAAGTGGAATGGCAAATTTAATTTTATGATGCATTTCTAACTCTCTCAAGTATTGCGGGATTCTGATAGTTCTCTCTTTTGCCATTGAAGCCAGATACACACTTAGTTTTCATGGCTCAGTAAAGGGAAGCTGCGGGAAAAAAACCAGCTGTCCTCAATCCTTCCATTATTTCTGTAGTAGTTGTGAGACTCTGAACTCCATACCAGATCCTGGGCAGTGAAAACTGCCTGAAATCCTGGCGTGACTTCAGGAAGAGGTTTGCCCTTCTCATACATGAGATCTAAGGGATCATATGGCATCATTCCCATAGGGCTAAGCAGTCAGAACTTCAGAGTGTCGAAGGGACTCTGAGAGGTTAAATGGAAAGATGGAACGATTTCTCTGTACGATACCTGTAACTTTACTGAACTACCTCAAAGGGATTTTTTTTTTTCTTTAGCGATTGGTGAATTTACCCAAGTTCTTATAAACTGGCCCATTAGGGAAATATAATAGTGAAGCAAATGATTGAGAAGAGAAAAGAAAATAGAGGGACAAATTAGGTGGGAGATTCAGAAGAAGAGGTAAGAAGATAAAGAGGAGCCCTGACGTCAGTGGTGCCTGAGCAATTGGAAAGCTCAAAGCGGGTGCAAGTGAAAGGGGAGCAGGGGGGTCCTGTGCAAGGCACACCCTAAAACACGGCCAGACTGAATAGGGAAGAATGGGGGAGAGGCATTACAGGGCACAGGGTGAGCACGTGCAAAGGCACAGAAGCAGGCTGTATGGGGGACGTTTAGATAGTGTTACTTAATCAACTAGGGACGTATCATATACCTGGAGGGCAGTCTAAGAAGAAACTTTGGGGCCACTTGGTAGATGTCCTTGAGTGCCACCACCCTACACAGAAGACAAGCGACCTTCATAAAACCCAAATTTTATCTGCTCTTGTCCAGTCAAAATGTGCAGTTTCCTCATTGTATTAATAATTAGGATAGCATGAAAACTCTCTACTGTGACCCACAAGACCCTGCCTCTTGTCTCTGTCTTCTACTCAAATTTACCTCTATGGTTCTCTTTCTATTCGTTAAATTCTGACCCAACTGACTTTCGTTATGTTTCTTAAATGTCTTGGATAACTTCCCTCCTTCTGTAATCTCACAACTGTCTTATTTACCCCTTCAAGTGTATGCTTAAATGCCACTTCTTCAAGGAAGCTTTCCTTGACTTCTGAATCAAGGTTAGGTTTCTCCCTCTCATATTCTCATCACTTTTATTTTTTTCTTCATATCAATTAAATATGCTCTGAAAGAAAACAAAACATTTTTTGTTTTATTATCTGTCTAATATCAGTCTTTCCCACTGGATCCATAAAAGCAACACTGTGTCTATTTTGATTTTTGTCTTCTTATTGCTGTGTCCCCTACAAGGGCCTGACATATAGTTGGTCCTCAATAAAAATTAGTTGAATGAATGAATGCCAGATTAAAGAAATGTTGTTACTGAAATAAACGATAAACTCTGAAAGACTTTTTAATGAGAATGACAAAAAGTCAAAAAGATAGTTTGAAACAGAAATTTTAAAATAGAGGCACATCCTAGTGTCAAACATCAGATTACAAGCATAGATCTTTCTAGTTCCATGATACCTCCATCCCCTTCTCCCTGGCAGTTTTTCCTTTCATCACAAATTGTGGTTACTGTGGCCTTTTATTGATCTCAGCCTTATATTTCTGCTTACCCTGGTTTAGTGTTTCTTACATTGAGATCCAAGTATTTGGAGATAGAGTCTCACTCTGTTGCTCTGGGTAGAGTGTGGAGTGCAGTGGCGTCATCATAGTTCACAGCAGACTTGAACTCTTGGCCTCAAGCAATCCTCCTACCTCAGCCTCCCAAGTATAGGCGGGACTATAGGCGTGCACCATGATCCTGACTAATTTTTCTGTTTTTAGTAGAAATGGGGTCTCACTCTTGCTCAGGCTGGTCTCGAACTCTTGAGCTCAAGCAATCATCTAGCCTCAGCCTCCCAGAGTGCTAGGATTACAGGTGTGAGTCACTGCGCCTGGCCTGTGCTCCATTTTGATGATAACCTCACAAATTTATTTTGTCATTTCAAAATACGAAACTTCTGTTTTTTTCTTTTGTTGAGATAATTAAAAATTTAAAAGACATTGTCCTCAAATAGAGCTTTAAGTCCTCAAGCCAGCATTTCACAAACCGGCGTACAGTTGTTTTTTTTTTTTGTTTTTTGTTTTTGTCTTTCTTTTTTCTTTCATTTAGATGGGTCTCTAAATTTTGAGGAACATTGCCAGGACAGCGGCCAAGCTAAAGAGATAAAAATGAGATAGCAGCTATGATATAATAGTGATCAATGATTACAAAGCAAGTTGTAGCTTGATAATTGATACAATAGGCAAAATCCGAATTGTGTCAAATTATTTTTTAAGGATGGAAATGACAACATACAAATATATTAATTAAAATAGGTCAAAAAAGAATAAGATACAGACAAAATGTATAGAAGTATCAAAAAATTGAATAACACCTGAGTTTTTTTTATTTTTTTATTTTTTTTATTTTTTTATTTCAGGGTATTGTGAGGGTACAAACATTATAGTTACACTTTATGTCTTTGCCTCACCCAAGTGCGGGTTAAAGGCATGCCCTTCCCACCCTTAGTGCTCCCCGTGTCCTTTAGTTGAACAACTGAGTTTTTTAGAGAAGACTTTTATTAAATTTAAAAGCAACTTGGCATCATCAGTAAATGCATCAAAAGAAATGAGAAGTTTCAGTTTTCTTATACCTTATAAAACAAGCCCAGGGATGAACTTATTTATTGAAAACATATGAGTAAATCTCTAAAAAAATAAAGAAGCAAACTGTATAAGTGAACCCAGTTTTTAGAAGGAAACAGAGAATCTGCAATATTTCACTTATATATTAAAGATGCATCCTCACCACTCATGGATCAAGAGTGCTTGAATTTTCAAATGACCAGCTATTTCCATTCTCTTTCCTGACATTTTCTTGGCTGACTTTTAGTTGGCAGATCTACCTTCCAACTTTCCTACTACCTCAAAAGTCTTCTAACTCTTTCTGAACTAAGTGCTGAAGCCACAGTTTCCTAGGTTTACACAGCCCAGCCAGTTCTCCATTGAAGAGCACAGGTAACTGTCATTATAGCTTGTGGGGACTCCAGAGGAACTTGAAAGCAAAGAATAGACTCCCAACGGAGTGTTCGTTTCTCACCCCATGAATGTCCCACTTAAGAGTGATGTAAGGAACAAATTTTCTTTTTCCATGTATCTCTTAAAGATCCGCATCTTTTATTTTTGCTTTGATAGTGTCTAAGTGAGGGTATTATGGAGATCTTGGGAAAAAAAGATTCCTGTCTGAGTAGCAAGGGAACAGGGAATACGGCCTTAAATTTCTTTTAACATCTTGCTCTCAAATTGATAAGTATTTATGCAGTTTCTGTCTCTGGAGGGCAACCCAAAACATCAATCCTCAGCATCACTGTAACATTTGCAGTGCAGAAGTGGTGTCATAGTGTTAGCGACTGGAAATCTGTTGCTATGGTTACCACCTATAAAAAGGTCACCTTCAGGAAATTCTTTCTGTGTGTGAGATAATACAGGGATAATGAAACTTCCTTTGGAGAGGATAAAGAACAGAATTTGTTATGCAGGTCTATAATTACCTAGGCGGTTTTAGAAATCTGTATATTATAATTAGTGCTCTGTATTTCAATAAAAAGAACTACATCAATCAGATATTATCTAAGATAGAATTCTAGAATAATACCAGCAATAATGATCTGATAGGGACAGCAAGCTGTGATGAAGGAAGGGATGTAGTTTGTTTCTTCGATGCTAAATATATTTTCTTTATTGCAAATTGTTTGGTTGTTTTAAGTCAACTCATAAAAGTCCAGGGAAAGGAAATCTTTCTTCAGAAAGATTAGGCTCCTTTTAACTGTTAAAAAGAGTATTTAGCTGCATGTGCAATGTGTTCTCAGTCAGATGTGACTGAAGTCTCTAAAGTATTAGTGAAACTTTAACTTCTAAAATCTGAGAACCCTTTAAATTTCAGCCTGTCAACTACCTACGTGGTTTCCAATCTGTCATTAGAGATTTAATATAATATTGCCTTACTCTATTATTCTGGTCAGATAGCTTTATTATTACTTTCTTATTTCTTCATAGCATCCCCATCAGATTTGCATTTGGGCATAACTACAAATCTGGCTATGATCCAGTCTGATATCTCTGATGAGCTCATGCACCAAAGAAGGAAACCTGAGCCCCGTGTGCACAGACACAGAACATCTCCATTGAATTCTGGCCTCTGAGCTGCTGCCTGGGCTGTGCTCTGTCATCTGTCTACATGAAACACATCCTCTGGCAAAGCCACCCTCACACAGCCCTGCCACATGGCATCACTGTGAGAGGCCAAAGAGGAAAGAACAGGCGAAAGCATCTGGGGAAGTAAGTGCCAAACATGTGCCTTTACTTTTTGCAAACTACAGTTGGATAAATAAACATAAAAGTCACTTTGTGAAGGTGAAGGTAGTTTTTCCCTGTGTCTTTTTAAGGGACTCTTAGGTTGTCAAATAAGAAAGATTTCATTTTTGTAGGCAAATTCCTTTCATTGAGTTTTAAAGCGGTTCTTCCCTTTCCCAGAAAGTAAAATATACTTTGATATTTCTTTAAAAGGAGAAACTAATATCTGAAGGGAAAACTATGCACTCCAATTATTGGGAAATGTTTCATTTACTATGTTAATCTCTGAAATATAGGAAATGTGAATATTATTTTACTGCTTTCTGTCTGTAGAATTTCAAGGAGGGCCTTTCTTCCCAGCATCTGCTCAAAGATTAATTTTTTAAAAATATATCATTCCCATAACTCCAGGAATTCCATCAAAGAATATTCCTTGTAACCTGAAGACAGGCTAAATCCTTGAGGCTGATGTACTATATGGGGAGAAACCTATTTGCAAAGGCCTCCACCAGCTATCTTTTTGCCCATGAGCTTGGAGAACAGAGAAATGACAGGATGACAGGAAAAGGATCTCAAAGGAAAAACTTTAAACTACATATCCTTAGAAGTGGAATCTAATGTTTGGGCCAGCAATTCTTTTCTTTTAATCTTTATACAACAGTTTAGTGATGTAACTGCATGAGACCAATCTGGCTCAACTTTTATGTAACAAGGTTGTGAGTTCTTTTTCAGTTGCCTTATGTCCCTGGGTTGAATCATGTAACCTGAGAATGCCCAGGTGAAACAAGTATGCAACCATAGGTGGAACCAAAACTCTCCACCTGTACTGAGTAGTGAGGTGGACACGGCGGGGCAAGATCTAGGATCCAATCAGACCAAGCCCTGGCATCACTCCATGGCATGGTCCAGTCAGGGCACACCTTCTGGCATCACTCCATTGCAAGATCCAATCAGATCACTGCTCATTACCCTGTGCTTATAAAACCTGACCCAGCCCTCAGCTCTGGGGAGACAGATTTGAGCATTTCCCCCTATCTCCTTGTCAGTGGACTTGTGATAAAGCTCTTCTTTTCTCAAAGGCCTGTGTCATGGTATTGGCTTCTATGTGCATTGGGCAGCAAATTCATTGATTCCTTGGTAAAAGTAATACAGCTGAAGAACTGGTATTTCTATGTGCTCAATGCTCTGAAAGGGTTCTTCAATTCCTAACACATGTATCACAGTTCTTTTTTTTTTTTTTAATTTCAGCATATTATGGGGGTACAGATGTTTAGGTTACGTATGTTGCCCTTACCCCCCCTCCCCGCCGAGTCCGAGTTTCAAGCATGTCCATCTCTCAGATGGTGCACATTGCACTCTTTGTACATCACAGTTCTTTACTTTTTTATTCTCTTTCTTCATCATCACAGAGCCTTATTATAATATTTATTTAGAGGTCACTAACTAGTACTTTCAACCATTTAGAACCACTTGGAAAATAATTGAGAATCCATTAATACATCATTTTTAATTTTTTTTTAAAGTATGGAAATAATGGATATTGTAAATCCTGGGCACGAAAGCAAACCTTTCAAGTCTTGCTCAGACTTCACTATATTTTCTCAAAAGCCAGGTGCCCAGTCATTTTAGATTAGAAACAGACAGTTTAGAGGCATGCATTAATAGCTATAAAGACAAATTTGAGGAAAGCAGAAGCTAGTAAGAACTGATATCTGAATAGTGAGAGAATAAAACAAAAGTTATAAAAAAATAACAATAAGTCACATACTGGAGCAATCCGAGACCATTTAGTACAGGAACAAAGAACCTGAGATAGTGCAATACCTCTGAGAACATCACTATTCATTGCACAGTATAATAACTGAGAGGGATGATGATAATTTCATAATGATAATGTTAAATTAAGAAAAGATAATTTATTATATTTTTTCTGCATAAAACATATCATATGTTGCTTATGTTTATTAAATCCTATTCAAGATATAAAGAAATATGTACAATTTATAAAAAAAATCAATTAAAATTAGAGTCTAAAACCTCACATTTACAGAGATAAACCTTATTTATCTGAAAACATTTGCCTATGTGGATTACTGGCCCACTGATGCTAGATACATATGTTTCCTACCCCAAAATATTATCATATTGGTAAAGAATTAATTCTTTAAAAGGTATGATACTATTGGCTCTCTCTTTTCCTCTAGTCCCTAAATCATAAGATCTATTTTTTGTATTTTCTGAAATTTAAGGTTCATTGTTATCATCACCCCATGATAGTTTTTGAGTAACAACAGCATGGGCAAAAGAGACCCAGGTATTTAGATTCTATTCCTCTCCTTATGTGACTTCTCATCACCCTTACCTGTCCAGAGTGGTGTCCTTGCCATGAGTCTTGTAGAAATCAATGAAGGCCATCTCTATCTTTGCAGGTTGAGTGTGTGAATGTGGCTGAACGCAAGGACCTGAGATCAATGGCAGACCCTGTCATCAACAACTCAGAGTAACAATACTCCCAAATCCCTGAATGTACATCCCAGCCTGCTGCTCCCCTGGCTTTAAGAGTTCCACATGGCCAACCCTGGAAACTTTTCCAGCCTCGCCACAACTCGCAGGATTTGCACCTCTTTACAACTGTTGCCATGTCCCTAAATGTTGCTGCCATTCTGGCCCACGTAATCTTTTCTCTTTTGTGACTCATGCTATTGTTTAGAGATAAAATTGGTCGCATTTATTGTCCCAATCCCCATCTTATCTAATTGATGTTGTCTTTTAAGGTGGGGACAGAAGACAGATGACTATTCATACTACTATGATAGCACTTCTATCATGATATGAATAGCAAGATTAGAAACAATATATAACAAATATGAAAAATTCAATGACAAAAGGGAAACAAACAGAATTCCTACTCAACTTTAATAAGTCCTAACACTACACAAATCACTCTGCTTCTAATACCAACCATTTTTATATGTTATCTCATTTAATACTCCATATGCATTAAATATTATTAATACCATTTAATAAGTCTGTGTCCTTGGGCGATACATTTAAGCTGAAACATAGTTTTCTCAATTTAATAATGGAAATTATAATGTTTACCTCATAGACTTTGCAAAATAACATGGATTAAAATAATTAGCACAATGCCTGTCACACAGTTAGGAGTCCTCAGTGGTAATTTTAATTGTAGTTACAATGTTTTGGAAAGTTATTGTAAATGCATATGATACTTGTGAAATTATTTTCATCATTCAATTTTATTAATGATCTACTTATGGCTATAATAATATAGTAAGTTTATTGTAGAAAAATTTAGAAAGGATAGGAGAAGATAAAGAAACTGAAAATCAGCCATAATTTTAACACCTGCATTTGCACACATCCATTTATAATTACAATGTCTATTTATAATGGTATTATATTATAAATAGTTTCTTGTTTTCATTTTTTGCTTATTACTATATCATGCATATTTGATAGTATAATTCATTTTCAATGACATTATTTTTAATTACTGAATGACTTAATAACTGGATTAAATTAGTCACTTTTTTTTACTTTGGTAATTTAGGTAGTTTCCAGGTTTATCTACTTGCTTCTTTATTTGTTTTTGCTATTTATTACCAGCAACTTTGTTGTCAAGGACCCACGGCTACACTTTTAGCCTCACCTGATTATTTCTTTTTTTTTTTTTTATTTCGGCATATTATGGGGGTACAGATGTTTAGGTTATGTATGTTGCCCTTGCCCCCCTCCCCCAAGTCTGAGTTTCAAGCGTGTCCATCCCTCGGATGTTGCGCATCGCACTCTTTGTGTATGCATACACCCGTCCCCTCCTCCCCCCTTCCCCTTCTCCCCCTCCCCCCTGCCCGACATCCAATGGATGTTTTTCTTATATGTGCACTTATGTGTTGATCAGTTAATCACCTGATTATTTCTTTAGAATAGATTCTTAGAAGGAGTTTAAATAAAATAGCATGACATGTATTTAATGGTCTTGCTTTATTTTAAAATCACTTTTTATACACCTTTTACCAATTAATGTTTATACAATTCATATGTAGAACATGAAAACCAATACTTTTGTATTCTGTATTTTACAAAGTAATTTCATAGCTATTATCAAATTTTATTCTCTCAAAAATCTTTCAAAAAGTGTCAGCAATGTTTTCCCCTACAGTATAGATGAAGAGATTAAAAAAATAATAAAAATAAACCTGAAGTTAAGTGTCTTGTCCAAATGTCAGAACAAAAGTGAAACCAAGTTTCCCATACTTCTATAAGGCACTAGGAAGGCATTAGGGTTCTCCATAAATCTTCTTCTGTGCTTGAAGTTCCATAGTAGGAAAATCTTATTTCACATAGAACTTTAAAAATGGCACCCTTGCCCTGGGTTTGATGTCAAATAATAGCAAAGGGAAGCAAACCTGGATTGGACTTCCCTATTTTTTTTAACATCGGTGATTGTAGAAGTAACTGAGTCTGGAGACCACTTCTTAGCTAAGTTCACTGATTAAAAGCTAATAGAAGATTTTTCCAATATCTTTAGATATGTTTATTAATAAGTAATAATTTTTATAGTAAATTTCCATCTCCTTAGTGATATTTAGAGTCTGTCATTCCCTGTAAAGACTTTACAAATAGAATCCTTTTAAATAGTTTGCAATATATGGATATTAAAATTTACATTATTAGAGAACTATTTCATAATGAAAACACATAAGCATACATGGTTTGTATTCATACTTTTATTAAAAATTGTTCTCATGGTTACTAAAAAAATAACTCTCCACATGATTTTATCTGCCTTCTAATATTAATAAGTAATTTCAGCTTCCTTAGCATGCTAATGAGGTAAAACTTCTCATAGGAAGACAATCGCAGAAAATCCCTTTGTATATTGTATGCTTTTGGGTTTTTGTTTGTTTGTTTTTGTTTTTGGTGCAGAAGGAACTTTTCTGTGCCTAAGAGAAAAGTTACATTAGGGATCATTGGCATGAGGTTAATTTTACTGGGGCTTGAAGACATCAGGATGATAGGCAACTGAGTCTTACATTGCCTATGTTGATAGTAAAAAAGAAAAGAAATGAATAATGGAATGTTTAAGTACATGCATACTTCTATAAAAACAAGTGTTTGGATGGCACACCAAGTTGTCATGCACAGAGTGCGAATGTTCTAGAACGTGTGTAAATGACTGAAGCACTTTTTCTAACAATTCATCAAAAACTCTCACTGGGCAAGACTCATAAGAACTGGGTTCTTGTCTGACCACTGACTACCTAAGTGACCAGGGACAAGTTTTATACTTTTATGGCCCCATTTTTCTTTTTAGTAAATGAAAGGATAGTTTTAGATAGTCTTGAAAAACCATTCTCATGCTAAAATTATACAGCTGAAAGATAACTTTAAATGTTTGCTAAAAACTAGTATAGTTGATACAGCGAGAGTAGCACCGAAGTATTTTCAGAAGTTCACTTTAAGACAAAGTACTTTGAAAAAGAAAATCTAAAATGTTCTGCCTAGTAGATATCAGTGTGGCCAGTGTGCCAGGGAGGAAGTGAGCCCAGCACTATTCTTAATGTTACAGCTTTTGGGGTCAGATAGACCTGAGATGGTGTTTTTTTTTTTGTCTTGACTCAGTGCTTTGCAAGCTGTGTGACTTTAGTAAGCTTAATTTTTCTAAGCTTTAGTAAAAAATGAAGATAATATATAACTCTAAATGTAGTGAAGACTAATTAAGACACACCAATCAAAAATAAAATCTGTGACAATCCTTTCTTTTAATGAACATTAACTAAAGAGTCTCAAAAACTTCCCTTCATTATGTAGTTTCTAAGTTGTTGCCACAAAATGGTTACTTTTATATTTTGCAGGCAAGTATGGCCGTAGCAATCAGAATGCTAGCAACTGTGCTTCCTTTTGATTTCTTTCAAAGCGTGCTTGTGTGTGTCATGTCGACAGGCATCAAGTATGTGTTAAGAGCAGGATGTTGTCAAGGTAATGATTATTGATGGATGGCACATACAGTTGTGATTCATATAATAAGAACTATTGTCTCCATAATATTCTGGCTGAGCCCAGCAAGTCTAAGTACAATTGGTTGAATGACAATATTTAGAATTGCTTTTTCCCTTTGAAAAAAGAACATAATGGTATTTTCAAAAGACAGCCATCGAGTAAACAATATTTGTCTCTCTTGAAAATATGAGGTTGACAACTACGAAGGCTGGCATCCTAGATTTATCACTGGAACATTTAAAAGATGTTTGCTAAGAATAATCATCAATACTGCTTTACTAATGTACTTCACACTTGAATGGCCAATTACTAAAGGTCTGGAAGATTTTTATTTTTCTGAAAAATTCCTATTTTTCTTTTCTTCCGAGAATACACTATTTGTACAAAGATTAGTGGCTCTCTGGACTGTTTGAGGCAAACATTTAATTACAAGAGAAGCCTTTAACATATAACCAAAATATCATTGCTTCTATTCTTAGAATGCTCAGCCTGGCCAAGACATCCTAAGTGGGTGAATTCCATTTCTCACGGAACTTTCAAATTTCACTTTTAAATTTTGAATTATGTATACAGATATGTTTGTCTTCATGTGACATTTTGTGCAATGGTGTTGCCATTAACTTCTTGTTTAATTTTAATCCAGAAATCTCCAGAAGAAGTATGTATTAATGAATTCAAACAATACATGCAAAAGTATGTGAATGCCTATATTTGAAAAGTTATAATCAGTGACTCCACTGAATCTAGTCTCAGCCAGGAAATCCACAATTGTGAATTTCATGGCTCTGAATCATAAATTGAGAAATTTTCTTTTTTAATTTCTTGTTCATAATTTTTGAGATTAAAAATTTATTATAAATTTTCATATTTTATCATTGATACTATCCTTTTATATATAATCTTGTATTATTTTTATAACTGTCTAGCCTTATTCATGTCAGTTTATTATTTTTAGTATTTCCTTGATCCTTTATTGCTTATAAACAATGTTTTCTTTGAGTTTTTCTTTTTCAATATTTTGGAATGTCTATATGCTAATCCTAAAAGCCTCCTTTAATCTACATTTTTCTCATTGCCAGTCAAGAATAAAAATACATACATTTGAATCTCCACTTTTTAAAAAACTTTTTTATTTTTGCTTATTACAAGTATGTAATACATATATTTATAGGGCACATGTGCTACTTTGATATGGGCATATGAGGTGTAATAATCAAATCAGGGTAATTGGGTATCCATCACTTTGATCATTTATCATTTCTTTGTGTTAGGAACATTCAAATTCTACTCTTTTAGTTATTTTAGAGGTAAACCATACTTTATTTTGACTATAGTCACTTCGTTGTGCTATCAAATATTGTTGATATTATTGACTATAGTCACTTTGTTGTGCTATCAAATATTGTTGATTATGTCTATCTAACTACATTTTTGTACCCATTAACTGTCTCCATTGTATTCCTTCCTCCCCACTACTCTTCTCAGCCTCTGGTAACCATCATTCTACTCTCTGTCTTCATGACATCAATTGTTTTAATATTTAGCTCTCATGTATGAGTGAGAAGATATGAGATTTGTCTTTCTGTGCTTGGCTTATTTCACTTAATACAATGTTCTCCAGTTCTATTCACATTGTTGCAAATGGCAGGATTTCATTCTTCTTTGTGGCTATATAAGATTCCATTGTATATATGGACCAAAATTCTTTATCCATTCATCTGTCAATGGACACTTAGCTTAATTCCAAATCTTGGCTATTATAAATAGGGCTGCAATAAACATGGGAATGCAGGTATCTTTTTGATATACTCATTTCCTTTCTTTTGAATGTATACACAGAGTTGGATTGATGGGTCATATGGTAGTTCTATTTTCAGTTTTTTGAGGAACTTAAGCTCCATACCATTCTCCATAGTGGTTCCACTAATTTACATTCCCATCAACAGTATAGGAGGATTTCCCTTTCTCCACATCCCTACTAGCATTCACTGTTACCTCTTTGACAAAATCCATTTTAACTGGGGTGAGATGGTGTCTCATTGCAGTTTTGATTTGCGTTTCTCTGATGACTTATGATGCTGAGCATTTCTTCATATACTTGTTGACATTTGTATGTCTTCTTTTGAGAAATATCTATTCAGATCTTTTGCCCATTTTTTAATATTTTTTTTTCCTTTTGGCTTTCCAGTGAGTTTTGCCACTTTCTAGTGAGTTATTTATTTTTTAACCTAATAAATTTATTTATTTATTTTTTAATTATTTTTTATTTCATCATATTACAGTGGTACAAATATTTAGGTTATGTATATTGCCTTTGCCCTACCCGAGTCAGAACTTCAAGCATGTCCATCCTCCAGATGGTGTGCACTGCACCCATTAGGTATGTATATACCCATCCCCTCCTCCCCGCTCCCATCTGCCCAACACCTGATGAATGTTATTACTATATGTGCACTTAAGTGTTGATCAGTTAATACCAATTTGATGGTGAGTACATGTGGTGCTTGTTTTTCCATTCCTGTGATGTTTCACTTTTGCACATTTTTTAATGGGATTATTTGATTTTTTTTATTGTGTTGTTGGACCTCATTATATATTCTATTAATCCCTTGGTAGATGGGTAGTTTGCAAATATTTTCTCCAATTCTGTGGGTTGTCTGTTCACTTTGTTGATTGTTTCCTTTGCTGTGCAGAAGCTTTTTAGCTTGATATGATCCTATGTGTCCAATTTTGCTTTAGTTGCTTGTGCTTTGCGGGTATTACTCAAGAAGTCCTTGCCCAGACCAATGCCCTGAGGCATTTCTCCAGTGCTTTCTTTTAGTAGCTTTATGGTTTCAGGTCTTAAATTTAAATCTTTAATCCATTTTTATTTGATTTTTTTATATGGCAAGAGATATGGGTCTGTTTCATTCCTCTGCATATGGGTATCCAGTTTTCCCAGCACCATTTATTGAAGAGACTATCTTTTCCCCACTGCATGTTCTTGGCAACCTTGTCGAAGATAAGTTCACCATAGATGTGTGGATTTATATGTGGGTTCTCTATACTATTCCATTGATCTGTGTCTGTTTTTATGCCAGTACCATGCTGTTTTGGTTACTATAAGTCTGTAGTATAATTTGAAGTCAGGTAATGTGATTCGTCTAGTTTTATTCTTTTTGGTTGGGAAGACTTTGGCTATTCTGTGTTTTTTGTTGTTCCATATAAATTTTAGGATTATTTTTTCTATTTCTGTGAAAAATGTCATTGATATTTTGATGGGGATTACATTGAATATTTAGATGGCTTTGGGTAGTATGGACATTTTAACAATATTGAATCTTCCAATCCATGAGCATGGAATATCTTTCCAATTTTTTTATTCTCTTCAATTTCTGTAACCAAAGTTTTATAGTTTTCATTGTAGAGAAATTTCACTTCTTTGTTAAGTTTATGCCTAGGTATTTTATTTTATTTGTAGCTATTGTAAATCTTCACCTTTAAGGCAAGACATTTAATGTGCTTTTCATCCCTCTGTCTATTACTGCTGTTTGATTTTATTTATAAATTGGGTTTCAAAATTCAGATTATTACTGTTAGGTTAAATATTTTGCTTAATTTTTCTCTTTCAAAAATCATGTTTGACATCTTTATTCCATTTAGTCACCAGATGAAAATAATCATTTTGACTTAACTTGATGTTTAATCAGCTTTAGTACTCACTGTCCTTTCATATTTTAACTTTTCCTTCTTGAACATAATTGTTTTCTTCATTCTAAGATCAAAAAGTACTTGTTCAGCTTTAAACGTTTTCATAGGTGAATTTTTTCTGAATCTTGAAAGTATCTTCCTTTGTATGTTGTATGGATGCAGTTTATGTATCTCAATTCTTCTTTTAAAATTCTATAGACATTGTTCCAGCATTTGTAGACACTTTTATTTTTATTTGATTGGCTGCCTGTAGTACTTTTTCTATATCCATGTGATTTCAAAAATGTATCTAAGAGGTAGTGATTATTTGGAGAGAGAATTTTAAGTGTGTATTTATAGGTCTTTTCTAAGTTCAAAAAGCCTTTCTGCTTTGTATAGACCTCAGCTTTCTGTTATAAAGACTTTTATGAGATATAAAGCATCTTTTTACCTCTCTATAGACTCTTTTTGTGAAAAACTGCATGTCTAGGCCTTGTGACTTACTTTGGGCAGGGTCTTTTCTCTCTAGCTCCATTCATTTTTGAATTCATAATATTTTTTAATCTTTACTTTCAGTGATATTATAAGTTCTCTTGTTTTTTGTGTGTTTCATAAGTATTTCAATGTGGGATATTGGGAGAAGTTATATTAGGGGCTAATAGAAGGATATGCTGTTTTAAAGCAGAAGCCTATAAATAATGAATATGAGTGATGTATAAAGAGAATGGCCATCAGGATTAAACACATAAAAAATTATTAAACAAATAAAAAATCTTATCTGTCTTGTTAAATGCTATAGCTATAGCAGCTAAAAGAATGCCTGGCTTATAGAAGACACTCAAGATATCTTAGCTGTTGAATGAATTATTGCTAATTATTTTATTTTTCTTACTAAAATACCATCCAAATTTGCATAGAATACATTTGAGTTCCAAGCAGGATAAATAGCTAATTTTAGGATTTGTCATGTACATGTAATAAAAAAATCAAAAATGACTGTTTTTATTTCCTTCCAAATCCATATTAAAATGTAGCATTTTATCTGAGGGATTAAATCTTTTTGAAATACATAAAATTTATAATATATTTGTATTTTTTTCTTTTAAATTAGTTAAAGTTCATTTCCTTAGTGAGCTAATCTATATCTCTTTTACAGTATGAAATATCTCCTTAATGTCATAGCTAGTAGTTTGCATTTTATTTTTTGTTACTCTTCCCAGATTTGAGGGGACATGAAAGTAGCTTTATGAGAACCACTTGGAAATTCATTGTCATGATTTTTCTTTGTGCCTCATTTGTTGCATGTCTGCACATCTGGAAAGATTTCTAAATGAAAAACCATATAGGTAGTTTGGCTAGAAGCATAAACCTTAAATTTCCAGGCATAGAGAAATAATAAATCAATAACATTAAAGCCTTCTTACAATGTTTTTCTTATGTCAGAAGGCTAAGAGCAAGACTTAAAGACCCTTTCCATTTAGAGAGTGATCTTAGATCAGTACTCAGCTGGAGATTTTAACAGGAAACATGAATCTTTTGTAATGGGAGTTGTTAATAAAGAACAAGATAGCACAGATTGGCTTATTCTGCTCTTTTTCTGGAAGAAAAAGTTCCTGGAAGAGAGTCCCTGTGAAAAGATTACATGGAATTGTTGATAAAGGCTAGACAAGTGCAAATGAATGAGAATGAGAGAAAACCTCATTTTTAAAAGAGAAATTCTTTGAACTGAGAGGGCTCATGGATACTGAATGGAGGACAAGGTTCTGGGATATTATGTAGTGATTGTACATTGTAGATTATAGCATGGAATGGACAATTTGATGGTACTGGAGAACCTAAAAAAAGATGGTTTTATATCTTGAACTCCCATCAAGACAAAGGTAGAAGGGGACAGGGAACCACCTTATGGTGACCGTAATGGAAAGGGCAGACACGACTGAGATGAGGCCAAGGCCCTGCATATTAAAATATATATATTTAAATCACGTGCTAAGTTAGGGCACTGGTTGTGAAGAATGCGACCTTGAAACTTATGATGTGGATACATGGAAATAAACACGAGATTGAGTATTTGAATCCAATAATTTATCTCAAATCTATTTGCTGGTGGAAGCAGCACTTTCTATCCCTCACCTGAATCAGCCATTCTTTATATAAAACACTAGAGCAATTAATTTTCAATCAAGATGATATCTGTTAAACCAACAACCATCACCTACAATGCTATTTCCCCTAAAACTTCAGTTTATGCAGCCCTTTGAGAATGATATTTAGAGCCATAATATCAGGCATAAAAGTATTCATACAATAGTCATTTTACTACAGCTCCCAAAAGGCCAAAAACATAAACATGAAGACAATAATCATTGTGATTACTAGCAAGTTAGATTTTCCTTCTTTCAAAAAAATTTTGGTATTTGTCAAAAATATGGAGTTTTTTTTCCCCAAAGGAAAATTATATATGGTGGTCATAATCTCATAATATCCTATGTTCTTTTGAATTAAATGCATTAATTTTAGTTTAGGATTCAACTTCTGAATGGCTATGAATAACCTAGCCCAAGGCACATTTCCAGAAGGGGAAGAGGGCAACAGTAACTTGCTAATTCTGGAAATACTGCCTAATGATCTACAGTGTGGGGATTCCTTTGGCTTGTTTTGTGGAATATTTCAATAATACATGGTAGGTACACAGAACAGAATTTTCTTATGAAATGCTTGCAAGGTATCTTGCATATTATAAATAAATAAGTGGAACGGAATGAATTTATGAGAGGATAAATAATAGTAGATGTCTTTTGCAAGAATCTTTCTTGCTGATTAAATTTATTTTTTGAAATGCCTAGGTATCACTTCAGTTCTTAGCTTAAAATTATTTTTCTTAATGATATGCACAAGAATATAATTTTATTATCCAAATGTAACCAAGAAAGAATACAATAAAATTAATAAATGTACAGTGCCTTGAGCTCTTTTGAAAAGTCTTTGGAAAGCTGATAAAGTATATGTTTAATAATTCATATTTTTTATTTAAGAAAACATTTATTGAGACTTTTCTATGTGTTTGGGGGGATATTTAGAAGTGAATAAAGCATAGGCTCAACCTCAAGGACTTCCAGGCCACTAAGGAAGACAGGATATGAGCATGTCAGTATAAATGGGTAGAAGTGATACATTTCATGAAAGAGATATAAAACTACTTATCTGTTTTATTTTTCTGAAATTGCATAACTCTTACCTGTCATTGAAAGAGTCAGGCTACTCCTTGGATGAGAAGTAAGTGAATTCGAAAGGGAAAGATAGATTTAACTACTTAAAGTAAAACCATGTATATATCAAGTAAAAAATAGAAGGCAAATAATAAATTGGGAAATTATTTGCAATGAGTGTTAACATAAAATGGTTTACAGTAATAATGTATAAAGATCTTTTGCAATTGCTAAGTAAACACTAAAAACATCACTAAAAGTTCAACAAAAGATGTAAGCAAAAACTGTACTGATAAATATCAGTCTTAGTCTATACAATTAATGTTATTAATTAATACAGCAATGGAATACAATTTTTTGCTTATGAAATCAGTATGGTGCTTTTTTGATAAAAGGTAGGACTCAATGTTGAGGAAGATGAGGTGAGATAAGTTTCTCTGGATGAATGTGAATTCCTATAACATTTAAGAAAATATTTTAAATATCTATTAAGAATATAAATTTTTTGTATTTAGCAATTCTGCTTTTTGGCATATACTCTAAGAAATTAACTATGAATATGGTCAGATTCATACACAAACATGCTTAACACAGAAGTAATTATAATAGGAAATGATCAAAGGAAACCTAAATGTTCGACAATAGGAGAAGTATTCATCAACTCCTTGGAAATTCAGGCAGTCATTAATAATGCATGTATGTGTACTTGTGTGTGTGTATACACACATAGCAAATGATAAACCATACATAGCTGCTATAGCCTTATTTCTTCATCTGACCATGAGGATCTAGAATATGGTTATAGTTTCCTTCTTTTGCTACCCATTTTGTTTCCTTTGAGCTTCCTACCCTCAACAAAATTCAGATTCTTTATCTAGTTGAGTGACTCATACTTCATTTCTGAAGAGCCTGAATCTTCAGGGGACCCGACAATTTTTTGGGGGGGGGGATTTGTTATTAAGTTTTACTCCTTAACACAAAAGTACCAAGAGGAACTCCAGAGAAGACCTTCACTTCCATTGTATAGCAGCAACCCAATTTCCTTGGTATCACGGTAAATCACTCTATCCTGTAACGTAATGCACTTCATTGTAAGTTCAGTTGCACGTGGAACCCCCATGATCAGGTAACTTTAAATTTGGTAGAAGCTTATTGCTGTACCCTGGAGAGAGCACTTCTTTGTTGTGAGAATAGATATCCAAATCAAAATAGTTCAAATTCTAGGGAGAAGAATCAAAACCATTGTGTATGGATTATTATATGAAATGGCGAGAGGAGCCAATCCTTGCTCCCGTCCCCTGATTCCTGGACCTGTAAATTCCAGCAATGGGAGAGACGACACTCTTCTCTTAATGAGAGTGTTTGAAGAAAAAGCCAATCTAGTTACAGTGTGTGAGCACCTCTCTACTCCAACACATGTGCCACCTGAAGCTCTACCTATGGAGAGGAGGTCATCAATGTGCAGAGTAATTTGAAAGGTTTTGAATGCATACCTAAAAGGAAAGCCTTCATTTAGATCAAAGGTGATTTTCCAACTGCTTTTCAGTTCAAGGAGTCATAATATTTACCTCCATTCAGGTCAAACCCATGTCAGGACCCAGCACATATATCATTCCTAATGTAAATAACAGAAGAAAATGATGATGTAAGGTCATAGCAATTTTTCCTCTACTTCCTTGATCTGTCTCAAGAAGTAATTGCTTGTACCTCTTCTAAATTCACCTTTTTTCCATCTTCTCTTCCAAATATCCAATACTCTCTTTTCCTAATATGTAAACTAACATTCAGAAGTGCCAGAATTAGGTCTCATGCCAACAGACCAGAGAACTTTGTGTCCTAGATAAGCCCTAGGTATCCACATCATCTCTGGAATAAAGTGCTACCTTTTCCTCTCAACTACTCCCTAATTATATGTATAATGACACAATATCTGAGATAAAATCCCGCCTCTATTTCTACTCTGTAGTTGAATTTACCTGATCTGGTATCTCAATTTTTCTCTTGTGTTTGAACTCAGCTCTGAACCTAGTTTTGACATAGCTTAGCAATTTCCAGGCACTCATCCAAGTTATTGGATCCAATGCTTCATTTCTCTCCAGCTGGACTACTGGGACTACTGCCATGAAAGAACAGGTCTCCCAGACCTGATTATAACCTACTTAACATATAGCAGTTCCAGCACTTGGAATTTGCTAATGCCGTGTGCGTTGTCCGAATCTGCTTTTCTGGGATGGGTGTTTGCCTTAACTGCACTTGAGCTCAGCTCATCAATGAGACACTTTACACTGGAAATGCTCCTTCTGGAACAGGCCTTGCTCCACTGATCTCAGGTTTCTTTCCAAGGAAAAACAAAACACAATTAACCGAAGAAATATTTTACCTAATGTACAACTTATTCTTCACCTAACCTTGCTTATTAAATAGTCCATTTTGTCTCAAAATTAAAGAATCCTAATTTCTGTCATAATGTCTTTACAAGTCTTAATTTCTAGCTCTTAAAATTTCTCAACCTCAATTTTAGATTTTCCTTTGCCCAAATATAGTTATGCCATCTCACTTCACACAATGTCTCTTTGCCAACACAAGCTATGAAATTACATTTTCTGGCTAATACACAAATCAGTGTTTCCCATCATTTGTAAGATATAATGTAGACCTGCTAAAACTAATTATCTGTTAGGTGATATCTCACTTCCTGCTTATAAAGTTCAAAAAGATTAGCATGTTTAAATTAAACCAGATATACTCATGGAGGATTAATTATTTGGTTTGCTAACAAGAAGTCAGCATATTACTAATATAATGAACAAAGAAAATTGCTTCTATGAGAAAGAATGGTAATGGATGATACTTTGGCCAAAACACCAGACTGTAGTAGAGGTGAATAATAATAGCATTCATAGATAATATCCAGATGTAAATTTTTAAAAAGAGTTGGTATCAATTATTATCCCATTATCCAACTATTATTTTTAATAATTATGGAAAGATTTCATATTCAGATATCATCGATACATGTAAATGATGTCAGAAGACTAAGTCTACACTGCAAGTACTCAAGACACTTGTCATCGCCTTCATTAGTATACTATGTAGGCTGTCAGTTGTTTTGGCCCAGAAGGTGAGGTGCTGGTAACCTTTCTGAGTGCTTAAATATTCATCATGGATTCGTCCCTGTGGTCATCTTCAGAGATATGAAAAGATATAAGATGCATCAGAGCATCTTATATCTTTGTATAGACTAAGACTGAAATTGTCACAAAAACATTGTGACAATCTGACAGGTATGAAAACAAATGTGTCAGCAACACAGGTGTGAGTGAAGGCAAAAAAGAGCATCCTAACTGTGTTGGAGAAAGGGATAGGGGAACAAATTACTCTTCTCCCAAACACACATACAAATGAACACAGCCTTCTTTTAGTTCGAATTCACTTTTTCATTTAAAATATAATTGGTTTCATTATTAAAAATTTAGTATAGAAATTTTAGAAAAGTGTAAAGAAAAAAATTAAAATCTCCTCTATTGCCACATCTTTGATGGTATTTTCTTCCATTTTGTAACTTGTTATGAATAAATAGTTTATTTTAGGAAGTAATTACATAAGCCATATTTATCCTGAAATTTCATTTCATATTAAATTGTGAACATTTTGTTACATTATAAAAATTATTTGAAAATGTCATTAACAATGACTGCATGCAACTGTAATAAATTAATGGATGTTTCTCTGAATGTTGAACACTTAGATTTTCTTCAAATGCTTTTTATAAATTCTCCTATTTTGAACACCATTGTGTATAAACCCATCAGTATTCAAGTTATTTCCTTAGGATAGATACTGAGAAGTATAATTACTGTATCTTAAAATTGTATGGCTCTTGATAAATATGAGTCACTAGGCCAAGATCCAGAGGCAACCCAGGAATTCGATTACCGTACTTGGGGCTGTATTTTTACTAGGAATATTTACTGACTATAGAAGAGGTAGTTGAGAGCCAGAGGGGTTGGACAGAGTTTCATAGCCTGTCAGTGATAAGGAAAGATAGAAGAAAAGGTTGAGAAATATTATCTAAACTAAAAAGACAAAATATATTTGAATAAGAAACATATCAAAATTCTAGAACTGAAAAGTAAAATATTATGAATTAAAAGTACATTAGGTGATCTTAACAGCAGATTCGACACAATTGAAGAGATTGTCCATGAAAAGAAGGATAAGTTTAAGGAAATGTTCAGAATACAATATGGAGATACAGGTGAATGGAAAATACAGAAGAAAACATAAGACTTATTGGCTCAAGGCATTTAAGAAGGTCTCCATACAAACATGAACTGACCATTACACTAACCAAGAAAAGACTTCAGTGACTATATATGACAAGGAATGCAGACTTTATAAGATTAGTATAGGTAAGTCACTAAGAAAACAAACATCACAGCCACTGCGACCTCAATAAACCACTATCACTAACAAACTCTGATTAGGAGGGGATTCCAATTTCTAAGCTTATTATATACTTAAAATGTACAGTTTTCAACAATAACAAAAAAATGAGACTTGAAAAGAAATAGGAAAGTATAGCTGATAAATGGGGTGGGGAAAGCAGTCAATATCAATTTTCCCTGAGGAAGCCCATGCATTAGACTTACTAGACAAAGACTTTAAATCATCTATTTTAAGTATGTTCAAAGAACTAAAGTAAACCATGTCTAAAGAATTAAAAGAAAGGGTAAGAATAATGTCTTAACAATTAGAAAATATTTCAATAAATGAAAAAGAACCAAACACACATTCTGGTATTGAAAATTATAATAACTGAAATGCAAAATTCACAAGAGAGGCTCAACAGCAAATCTGAACTGGCTGAAGAATGAATCAGTAAACTTGAAGATACATGAATTGAGATTACCTAGTCTGAGGAACCAAAGAAAAAGGAATGAAAGAAAATAAACAGAGCATCAGAGGAGCCCCAAATTTCCAAAATTTAACAAAAAACATTAATCCATACATCCAAGAAACTCAATAAATTCTAAGAGATAAAGTCAAAGAGATCCACACCTAGACTCATAGTCAAACTGTCAAAGCCAAAAGCAAAGAGAGAATTGGAAAACAGCAAGAGAAAAGCAACCCATCATGTATAAGGATCCTCAATAAGATTAACAACTAACCATGGAGGCCAGAAGTCAGTGGGATCACATATTCAAAGTGTTGAAAGTAAAAGACTGCTAGACCAAAATTCTATATTCAACAAAACTGTCCTTCATAAAATGAAAGACAAATTAACGTATTCCTAGGTAAATGAAAGTTGAGAGAATTGCTAGCAAGTTACCTTATATGAAATACTAAAAAGAGTCCTCTAGGCTAAAAGAAAAATACACTAGACAGTAACTTGAATGTACATGTATAAATAAAGAGTACTGATAAAGGTAATTACATAGGTAAATATAAAAGATATTTTAAAGGTATTTTTATTTATTTATTTATTTATTTTTTATTGTTTGTTATTATAGGGGTACAGATGTTTAGGTTACGTATGTTGCACTTGCCCCCCTTTGCCCCCAAGTCCCGGTTTCAAGCGTGTCCATCTCTTGGATGGTGCACATTGCACTCTTTGTGTATGCATATATCTGTCCCCTCCTCCCCCTCGCCCCTCCCCCTTCCCCCTCCCCCC